>JBAGKK010017263.1:0-11672 GCA_037177015.1 Euceroptres primus
TATATAAAATAGAATGAACTAATAAAAAACATAATAATTTTGTTTAAATAAATACTTTTTTATTTTTAAAAAATCGTCCGTGTTAACAATTATAATTCGCTTAACTATAATAACAATGTCTGCCTCCTAGCCTTCACATTTGCAAAGTCATCTATCACATCGTTGAAATCTATCGATTTTGCGACTTCGTTTTCAATTCATAACTTTACCAGACTTGTTAATCGCATTTGTCCCATATTCGAACTTAAATAGGTTTTTATCAGCTTAAGTTTACTGAAACTTCTTTCGTTGGAAGCAACTGTAACTGGCAAAGTTAAAAATATGCGTAGTGCAATGTGGATATTTGATTACGATTCGATTAAATGAAAATCGTAAAGAATTTGCAATACCTCTATAGGAGAGTAAGAGGAGAACTCGGAATGAAGCTTTAGAGCTTGATATTTGAAGCTTTCGATTTCACATTTAATATCATATGCGTTCAAATCCTTATCATATTTTTGTGCTAATTTTCCTGCGTATGTTTTTATATCAGCAGCGCTGGCTTGTTTCAAGGTGTCACCGTAGAGAAAAAAACTGCAAAAAATTTATTTTGTTTCTTCAAAACGCCACTTTAATTGTGTTAATAATGTGTCAAGAACTGGATTCATTTGTAAATTAAATTGTAGCCTCGGAGTGAGATTGACACTATCATCTTCTGATTCGTTGATGTCCATTTTCCTTTTTTTTTTTACGATTCCTGTTATCGGGGAAACTTGCTTCAATACCTACCCGCCCTGCTATTTTTTCAGAGTCTTGAATTTCGGAATTAATACCTTCGTGACGCATTTTCTGTACCGTAGTACAAAGCCCGTCAAGAAGTTTCATCGACTTCCCTAATGTCATATCTTTGGATTGCAACGCCTTGTTAATTATATTAATATTGTAGAGTATTTTGTTTCAAATCAGGAGAACACAAATGAACTGGAAATTTATTTAAACTAGTAGCCCTTTTGCAGTTGCTATAGCATCTGAATCTGACAGATCAGATGAATATTCTTTTAGTTCTTCCAAAACTTCCGTAAAATGCAAGCATAAAGCATTAACCGCACTAGATCTAGCAAACCTCCTCGTACCACATATACGTTTTAAAATTAACTTTAATTTTTCCATACGAAGTTTCCATCGGGACGTTGAACCCGAGAAAAAAGTGTACAATATTTGTATAATACCAAAAAATGTTATCATCTCTGGGGTAACAGAAGCTGCATTATTTCTGACCAAATTTAAGCTGTGAGTCTCACAAGGAACATACGTGGCATATTTGTTCACTTTTAAAGTTCAACTTTGCACTCCTCGATATTTTCCAGACATGTTTGACCCATTATCATATCCTTGACCACTAACATCCTCAATATTTAAGTTATCTTGTTCAAGTTTTTGCAAAATTTCTATAAAATCAATAAACCTCTCCTCTACAGTTACTTTTTTGTTTTCATATACATGAACGTAACGAATAATTTCAGACATTTGTTCTTTTCGCGAGACGTCTGGTATGCAGTCAAATAGAATAGAAAAATATCTAGTAAGTTTTATTTTATCAATTGTCACTTTTGAAACCTTATTCCCCAATAACTCAATGATTTTATTTTGCATTTTCGGCGAAAAATAGGATACGGAACTTTTTATGTGACTATCAATACTAGTTTTTAAAATTTGATTGTAATGACTAGCAAATTCAATTAAATTCAAGAAAATACCTGCTTGAGGATTTCAAATTTGTTCGTTTGATCCTTTAAGTGTAAGATTATTCGATGCATAAAATAAAATAGCGTCAACAATGACTTTTAAACTTTCACTCCACTTCTTTTTTTCTGCTTCAAATTGACTAATAACATAATCATCAATCAACGTTTTATCTTTAATATTTTTTCTAGAAGCTTCCATTTAACATAGTCATTACGATGAGAAATAGAATTTTTATTATCTGGCAACGTAAGACTTAAGTGTTTTCAGGCATTAAATCCTTCGTTAAAAGCTTTGATCGATCAGAATGATTAAACAATAAACAAGGAAAACAAAAAACCGCGTCTTTATTTTTACAATAAATCAGCCACTTCCTTTCTATTTTCTCTCCATTTTTTCTGTGCCAAAAAACCAGTCTTTAGTACACGTCCTATGTCCCAATTCGTTTATCAGCAATGTCTTAAAATCTACATCATTACCTTGATCAGGACCATGAGCAACAAGTCGTCGCCTAACATGATCGCAAATTTGAGGCCACGAGGTTGGATCGTTATAATTCAAAGGAAGTTTCTCTATCTCCAAACCTGTCCGTTCTGAGTTTTCCTCAGAAATTGGAAGCACTTCTGGCGTAGAAATTGGAGGTAGTTCAAACGGTTCAGATGACGAAGATGGAATTGCTTCTTCTGAAGACAGAATTAGAAGTTCTTCGGCCTCTGCACTTACAACTACTTCCACTGTTTTAAGTTCCGATTTTGTAGAAACCAAAGTGCCAGAAGCTATATATTTGTCCATGAGCTTTCGATTTGCATTTTTTCTGTCTTCCTCGTCTCTTAATTTTTTAATTTTCGAAATTCAGTACCTGAAGGTCTTGTTTCCATCGTTGATTTCATCTGAAAAAGGAATTCTTTAAATTCTAGTCGATGGTAACGTATAAATTTAATACTTTCTTAATTTGAATCAGTGGAATTTCAGTTATTTTGAACACATTTTACGTGCTATAAAATGATTAAACTTATCTTTCAAAAAGCGATTTATTCCAAAAAAATATAAAATTATACGCAGAGGTATTCACAAATTCACTTCACAATAAATAAATTAAAAATATTAAACTTATTAATGTTACGACGCGAGGTCGAGGCGTGCAGAGCGACCCCTTAACGAAAAGTTGAATGAAATTGATGAACCTACAAACTCCTGCTACGAAAAGTTTCAAAACCCTGAGTATTTATTCTAACTATTTTAATAATTAAAAAGTTAATTGTTAACTGTTAAAGAAATGGTATGAAATGCGAAATAATTAATTCTGCAAAGATTAAGTAGAATAGAATATACAAAAAAGATATAGAAAGTGAAGATTAATAGATTTTTATCTTCTTTTTCTTATATTTATTATGTATGAGAATAATATAAGAAATATTCATTTTATAAATATAAAAGTAATAAATATAATATACACATTATAATAATATATAATATAATTATGATTACATATAATATTTATTTTTTTTATTTATTATATTTTATGTAAACTGTAAATTTTTAAATTGAAATTATAAATTTTTAATTGCAAATTATATGTTTGTACTTGTAAATTTAAAATTGTAATCTGTAAGTTTCTAATTGTAAATTGTATAGTGCAACTCTGTTGATTGTAAATTTGTAAATTGTAATTTTAGAATTGTAAGTTGTACTGTGAACTATGTAAATTTGTGAATTGCAGTTGTAAATTGTCAGTTTTTAATTGTGAATTGTACATTGTAAATTGTAACTTTGTTTACTGTAAATTTTTTATTTTGTAATTGTAAATTGTTCAGTGTAAATTAGTAAGTTGTAAGTTTGTAATTGTGAATTGTACACTATAACTATGTTATTTGTAAATTATAAATTTGTAATTGTAAACAGTAAATTGTCACTTTGTAATGGTAAATTTTTAATATTTGCAAATTCTAAATCTGAAAATATTATAAAAGTTCAAACTTGCATAAATGTTCATAGTCAAGCGTGCAGTTTGGCTAGGAAAAAATTTTTTTTCATAACCTATTATATCGACAAAAAAAAGAAAATTGTGACTCCCCTATTCTGCAATTGAACCGATACTACTTACACTTTCGTACAACTTTTCATCCCATTACACAGGATTTGCTGGTTACACAAAATTTGCTAATCATTGCGGATTTTTAAATTGTAACCAATTTACAATTACAAAATAAAAAATTTACAACTGTAATTCACAAATTTACAGAGTTCACAGTACAATTTACAATGCTAAACTTACAATTTACAAATCATACTGTAAGTACAATTTAAGATCACAAGCTAAAAAATTTATAATTATTATTAAAAATACACAGTCTATAAATTTGCAATGTACTATTTACAAGTACAAACCTATACTTACAATTTCAAATCTACCATTACAGTTTAAAAATTTACAATTACAAATTTACAAATACAATTTACAAATTTACAATTAACTTCATTGTCCGTTGCTGGCGTTGGCAAACACAGGTGAACACATACATCTATGTCACATGCGCAGTACAATTCACTCGACTCTCGCGTGCCTCTCTCTGACGACCCCTGAAGCTCTGATCCCCCGTCCCATCTGACCCTATAAGTAACCCCAAAAATATGCCCGAGTGCCGTACCCATGAGACTGGCTTTTTCGGCCGCTGACGTAGAGCTCCTACGAAAAGGACCCCACCAAGGTGAAAATTCGAATTCCACCCCGAAGACACTTCTGGCTAATTAGAAGAAAGTGGGTGAAAATTATGAACCGAGAGAAGTGTAGGTAGAGTGAAGAAAAGTACCGTCCGATCATCTTGACCTTGAGGACCAAAGTTCGGTGGTGAGCATCAGGAAGTGCACCCAATGTGTCACTAACCCTCTGGGCGAGTCGCTTCTAGAGGGCTTAATTGCTTTATTGCTCCTCTTACCTTGAAATTTAAGGTAATGAACGCAATTCCCCAAATTGCTGTTTTTGTAACCAGGATTAAGTTTTACTTTAAGACTGTAAATGTAAAAACCCAGACGTACTTGAAGGAGTGTCAGTCTAGAGGCTCAAAAGAATCTCTATAGGGGGTGTCGCCGACTAAATAGCTGGCGTACTCGTTTACTACCTTCGAGATTCTAGAAGGTAGTAAACGAGTACGCGCTTCCCATGTAGGGGAGCGCCTTCCCTTAACAGATGTTTCTCCATCCCTTCCAGCGCTCCTTCGCACTATTCCTTTAGTCACCTTAGTTAAAAGACACCGTGGAGTAGCGTTTGTAGGGATGGCGAAACTCTCTCTCTCTTATAGGATCATGAAATTTGGAGGAATTAAGGACTTACATAGTGTCCAAAACTTTTCAAATATTGAGGCGAATCAGATAAGAAGAAATTTTTTTTTTGTTTTATATTTTTCTCAAGAATTGTTGTAGATGTTTTTTTTTCAATTTTAGTTAAAGACAAGAAAATTGACTCTAGATTTAGTGGTTGTATTGAAATACACCTTTTTCTACCAGAAAGATTGACGTTGATTGATTAAATATTTTGATATAACAAAAAGTAAATTTGAAAAATTTTAAATTTTCAATAACTTTTATCACAATTTTTTGAAGTAATGAAGGACTTTCAATACATAATTTTTTTAAATATGGGGTGGTATTTAGTTGATAAAAATCAGTAGAATGTTTGTAATCATCTTCAAACAAAATATTTCTTCATCTGAAAGTTTTCAATTTTAGATTTTTACATTCTCACCACATGAAAGTATATTACTTTTGTGTAAAATTCGACCTCCCGCGTTTTCATAAAATCTCCACGGTTTGAGACCCCCTGAATCCGAAAAAACGGTTTTTGCGATCCTGTCTGTTTGTCGTCCTCAATGTCGTCTGTACACACCATGACTTTCGAAGGAATTGTCGGATCAGGTTGAGTTTAGGCATACCTTTTTGTTGTGCAAAATGTAACCAGCCATATTCGATGAAAACTCAAAAAGTTAGAGCTGTTTCAAAATTTTTTAGTATCACTTTTTCAAAATTACAAAAGATTTAATGTCAGTTCTAGGTAGCTCTCAAAAAACACTATAAATTATCTTAATCACATTTTTTAATTTGTCTAAAATTCAAAAAGTTAGAGCATTTTTAAAATTTTGAAAAATAATTCTTTAAGAAATACATAAATTTTAATAAAGAATATTGGTAATTCTCGAAAACTTCTAGAAATTAAATCAATGTTCTTAGTAATTCAAAAAAAGTCTAGAATTGGTCTAAATGGTATTTTTTGATCCACCCAAAATTCAAAAAGTTAAAGCTACAGGTGTGCAGTTCGTCAGTTTGAATTTTCAATGCAAATTAGTACCTTTTTGGCCACGCTTAGAACATTGAATTTTTCGAAATTGAGTTTAAAGAGTCTAAAGAAGAAATTAAAGCTTCTAGGCTCTCTTCGAATGTAGGATTTCTCGAAGTCGAAATTATTCAGTTGGTTTTGAAATTAAATCCATCTGAAATGCAATTCAAATTTAAAAAATTTGAATTGTTCAAATTCGAGTTGCATTTCGCATGGATTTAATTTCAAAACCATCTGAATAATTTCGATTTCGAGAAATCTTACATTTGAAGAGAGCTTAGAAGCTTCAATTTCTTCTTGAATTAAACTCAATTTCGAAAAATTCAATGTTCTAAACGTGACCAAAGATACCAATCTGCATTAAAAAATTGAACTGTCGAACTTCACACCTTTAGTTAAAGCAGTATAAAAATTTTGCAGTCTCACTTTTTCTGCCCATCTCAGGTGGACCCATTCTCATCAAGCATTTATTTTGAAGTACATTTAAGGCTTCCAGAAAGTTACCAAGAAAAAATTATTTGCACTAAATTCTGTTAAACTATTTTTACATTTAAATCTAGAATTCTGAATTTGAAAAAATCATAAAATTCTATTTTATTTGAAAAATTACAAGAGATAGCGGAGAAGACATGATCTAAACTCAAACCAAAGGTGCTTGCACCTCCCAGTTTTCTCCTGATTACACTTCGGTGATGTCCCACAATAATTTTGAGCCCAAAAATAAAAAAATCGCTTGGAACGCAAAGATTCTCAAGGATACTGGGGGCTACTCGATCCACCCCTTTGGAAGTGGCCCTGTTGCCACTTGTAGTCGTCATCTGAGTCGTCGGCTGATGGTTTGCGTTGTCCTTGGGCCCCTTCCCTGCTGCGTGATGTCAGCTTGTACTTGAGGAAGTTCGTTCGGTGCCCTAGATCCACTGGGTATTCCTTCAACTGCAGGAACACGAAGTTCTCCCCATACACGTGTACACTCAACAACGGCTGAAGAGTCGACTTGGTGGTGTCTCGATTCTCCGAAGGGTTGTTGTTGATGTCACGGGGTGCCAAGGTAACGGCCGGGTCTCGCAGCTTCCTTCTGCGTCGTCGTTTTCGGGTCTTATACCCCTTGCCAGGCTCCGTCCGAGCTTGAACAGGCCGTACGTCCCGCGGTGGTAAGGGTCGTACGACGTTAGTTGCCGCCCATGGTCGAGTTAGAGGTGACGGTGGAGCGAGATTCGGTAGCTTCCTGGGCTGTTGGCCACGTGGTGGTGCCCTGGGTGGCGAGACGAGTTTGGCCCGTCTAGCTGGAGAGTAGGCTCTGGTGTTATGGTGTTGGCGGCCCTCCTGGGTGCAAGCTGCGCTCGAGTCACTTCTCGCAGACCATGGTCCTTCTGCGAAACAGACTGTGGGGAGCCAGACGAAAGCCGCTTCAGAGTACTTCTGGCATGGCCATTTTGTGCCTGAGAGAGATGCTTTTCTGTTTCTGCCGGTTGCGTCCGCTTTCGAGTGCCACCAGGTAAGGTGGTACTCGTTCTGTGCATTGGCTGCAAAAGAGATGTATATCGAAATGTAAATGATGATACAAAGAAAATCATTAGACTGACAGATTTTTCTATCCTCTAACCACTAAAGAGCACCAGATTGAGTTATAGTATTACTATATGTAATTGTCACATTTGTCAACTGGCAAGGACACCGCAAAAAGGAAATTTTACAAAAGTTTTTCTGCCCAAGAGAGAAAGTATATTGGCAGATAAACAAATCTCAGGTTATTTACCAAAACTAATAATATACTAGTATTTTTAACGTATCGTTAAGGCAGTATTCTGCTTTGAACGCTCGAAAAAAAGCTATTTTTGTGAATTTTTTCTGAGATTATTAATAACAATATCGATGCAGGGTTTGTTAGGCTTAATAAATACACTCTTAAAATACATTAAAAAATTTTTTCATTTATTTTATGCACGTTTTATACATAAAAACGTCAGTCAAAGTCAACTCCTCAAAAAGTAGGTTCGTCCGCGCTGTTGTAAAAATCTCGATAATGAGCGGTCTGAAACAAAAAAATTAAACAAAATTAAAATAAACCCACTTTTTTCGTTTTTCTTTTTTTTCGCCGCCATTTTGTTATTTTTGCATGTATATCAAAAATTCTAGTTCAGCCGGTTGCTGGAGTCATACTGAATCTAAAACTGTTTAATTTTTTCGTTTCAGACCGCCCATTCTCGAGATTTTTACATCATCGCGGACCTACCTACTTTTTGAGCAGTTGACTTTGACTGACGTTTTTACGTATAGAAAGAACATAAAATACATTTAAAAAATTTTTTAATTTATTTCAAGAGTGTAATTCTTAAGCCTAACAAACCGTACATCGATATCATTATTAATAATCTCAGAAAAAAATCACAAAAATAGCTGTTTTCGAGCGTTCAAAGTAGAATACTGCCTTAAGTAAACTTTTTTAGAGATGGTTAAAAAGTCTATATTTTCCTATAAGTTAATGGAGGTCTTTTTGAACAAAAATCTCTACAAATTATGTAGATTTCGACATTTTCTTTATTAGAAGAAATTTCTTTCTCAAAACTCATATTAATGTACTAGAGTATCTTGATTCAATGATTTTTTTATCTGATGTAAACGAACTTAGAAAAATTATAATTACAAAACTATTTAGTTTTCATAAATTTTACTACTCTAAAATCTCTCAGTCCCCTTATTTTCTATGACCGTCGAATACCTATCTGAAATTCCTCTCTCAGATAAAGGGGTGACATCTTCTGTCAACAAACGATGCAGCTACTGCTTTTCTCTAATTAGTCGAGGAATGTCCCACATGTGCAACTTGACCACTTGCTTGGAACATCTGACGAAGTGTTTAGAAGAATCTGGTCCAAAAGTTGAAGAACAAGTGGCTGCGTTGCTGCTAAAAAGAAAGATGGACATAGAAGATGGAAAGAATGTGATACTACCACTGGCTCAACTTTGTGGTGGTCAGTCTCTTCTGGTCACTATTGGCAATAAAGATTCTGGAAATTCATTAAAACATTTACTTCTTTCTGCAGAAAACTTTTTAAAAATTCAAACTAGCTTCCATCTTAATCAGAAGAAAGTAATTGGAATCGCTGCAGCTATTCGTCTGACTACGAAGAATTCTAAGATTGTTGAGCCTCATTTAAAGAAAAAGTTATCGGCCAAAAGCCATTGCGTCGATGAATATGTTGGTTTTAGGAAGTTTGATTTTGTCCATTTCAAAGCTGATGAGGTCTCCGAAGCAGTCTAAACAGTTGCTCAATGCACTGACTTAGAGGGCTTGATCGAACACGCCAAAAAAAAAAGAAAATTACCTGAATGTCACTTGAAGTTTAGAATTGATGTTGGAGGACGGTTTCTAAAAGTATGGCTATCCAGTCTAGTGAAAAAAGGGAGGAACCGCATGGGTACCGGCAAAATTATGAGAAAGGAGTTTCCGCAAAGCGTTTCAAGGATTCTGGAGTTAACAAATTGCTCATATTTGCACTGGCACAGAACATCCAGGAAAATTACGAGAAAATATTGCAGCTGTGGTCATGAATACAAATAAATAATTTCAAAGGGACTATTGTAATAGATTTAAAACTTTCAAACATCATGGTGAGAATTCAGTCTCATAGCAACTCTTAACCGTGTCCGTAGTGTTATGCGAAGAAAGGAGAACTCCAAGATCATGGGCGTTAGGTAATACAATTCAAAATTATATGACCTGACGCGAAACAGGATCTGTGAAATCACAAGCAAAAAAGTACAATAATTGTATCCATCCTCCACTTTTCAATGCTCGTGAAGACAAAACTTTTCTTCAGATGATCCCCCCTACGTGAAAACTTTCGAGGACTTCAAAGCCGTTATACACCCATGTTTTAGTGATCATGTTGATCCTTGTTTTGAAGAAAAAATCAAGCGTTTTAAGAAGAGTTAATAAGATTTAGATATCGCTGTCCCTTCCAAAGTAGACGCAGTCTTCTTTCACGTATTGGATTTCTGTTAGGAAACTCAAAAAGGTTTAGGATTCTTCAGCGAACAGGCGATGGAGTCTGTTCCGATTTAATTATTTTTAATAATCCGATTTCAAAGTAGTCGGAACAAAATATATAGTCTCTAAAATCATTCAGACTACGCAATTAGGTTTCAACGTGCATTGTGTGAATATAGTAGCTTTCACTCATTTTAAAAGTTCCTCATATTTTCATAATCTCATCTAGTAAAAACTTTTAGTTCACAATTGAGTCAGTTGGGTTATCATTTCCTTCAAATACAAGATAAAAAATATTATAACAGCATTTTTTCATGTTTCGTTCTCCAGAAACGAGGAATTTAAAAAAATGATGTTTAACAAAATTCAATATAAATGGTCATTTTCAGAAGGCTTCTGTTCCTATTAGAGCTAGAGAATTGATTTTTTTATATTTACTCAAAATTAAGTCTCCTTTCATTTATTTACTGGCAACTTATGCCATTCATGCATAGGAAAGAATTTAGTGCTCGAAAACTAAAATTTTTAATTAAAAAAAAAAATTATTCACTAAAAAACGACTTTCGCAAGCTATAACTCCGAAACTTTTAAAGATCAAACATTCAGTGATATTTAAGTTTTGCAGAAAATTTTATGTACTTTAATTCTTGTAGCGGTACTTGGGACCTCACACGGATTGGAAAGGAGCAATTTCCAAAAAACTCATGTTCTTACACTTTTTCTCTCATTTTTCAGAATTATTGAACGATTTCAGTTGTCGCAAGATATTCAGCAGCTAAAACCTTCTTTTGTATGATAAACGAAACGTTGTAAGCTAATACAATTTCATTTTTAACTTATTTTCATGAAAATATGTTGATTAGCCCCGTTTGAAAGAAAACAAATGTTAAGTTTTCTCAAAAACGGCCGAATCGATTTTTTTCTTCTTGGGCTCTAAATGATTGTGAGACATCACTGAAGTGTAGTCGAAAGAAAACTGGGAGGTGCAAGCACCTTTGGGTTGAGCTTAGTCGAGACCCACCGTGCTGGACGACTGGAGTACGACACCGCATACTGGTGTTCAAATACGTTCAACTTTGTGCAAAGTCTATTTCCAGTTATAGCTTTATATATTAGAAGGCATTAACTAACCTATTAGTGTAAAGCTGGCTACGTTTTGCAGGTCATACTTACGATAAAATCGCCTTAACACAAAATGTGCGAAAATTGAACAAAACTGTTCAAAAAGTGTTCAAAAACTGTGTTCAAACTTTCTTTCGACACTGAATTTGTTATAAGCAGGATTAAATCATGCGAAAACGATCCCAAGATCATTTTTGTAGCATAAAGTAAAAGATTTTTGAAAAAACAGACCCTAATTTGAGGACGCACCAAAAATCTCTAGTGAACACTTTTGAGCCGAAGGAAAAATTTGTATCACAAAATGCCACGTTTTGTGACTGTTAGTCGTGTACAGCCTGCACTAAATATATTATTATCTGGGTAGTATCCAAATGATACTGGTTTTTAAATCTAGAGATTTTGTGGCAAAATGACATTATGGCAAACTGCAACCAAAGATATTAGTACCTAGATACGGCATGGGTCAGTGGTGGGGACGGCCAATATATATAGCTAACTACATTTTCG
>JBAGKK010017274.1:0-11672 GCA_037177015.1 Euceroptres primus
CAGCAGACATTTCGATTTACGTGTGCTCTCTACGACAGTTCGAGCGATACTGAAACTAACGAATATTCTTGCCGTAGCTCTTTTAGTGACCTTTAATTTTTAAAAAAGAGAAATTAAATAGCTTGTATGGTTTACGAATAATCGCAATTCCTTTTTTGTTGAACAGACTGTATGTACATACTTTAACCTGAAATTGCAATTTATGTTCCTCTGGTAATATATATTTTAAATCTCCGTTTTTGTCAAGATATGATATTATTATTTAAGGAGTCTGTTCTGTAGAACGTAACCCTTTAAGAATATTTACATTTACAGTAAATCGTGGGATATTATTTTAATATTAATTTAATATAATTTTGATGTGAAGTGGATCATTAATTTTATTGTCACAGTCTCTTGTTTTTCGAGTTCTCATTTTGCTGCAGATTAAAATGATACCTTGGGATTTTCTGTGTTACTTATTACTATTTTTTAACACTTATATTCCTTGAGTTTTGAAAAATTTATAATGTATTATATTAGTAATAAATAAAAATTAATAATGTCAAAAACTCATTTCTTTGCAAGAGGGATGAGAGGCACGAAAAGAATACAAGAAACCAGAATTATTCTCCTGAAAAAGTTCTACAAAATTATTTTCTTGCTATTTTTCAATATCTTGCAGTTTTCAATATTTTTGGAAAAAGAATTAAAAACTAAATGTTAATTTTATTTCATATTCACGTAATTACAAAGTTGACCAATTTTCTAGTTTAATAATAGGGTCACTCCATGAATGATCACCTGAAACCGATTGCGGTCATATTTTAGAAAAATTTTTTAATTGCTCTATAATTATTTCTTATATTTCTAGATTCGATTCGTGTATTTTAAGAATAATAAATTATTTTTCATTAAGCCAGAAAATTTTTTTGAAAACATGTAGACTTGTGAAAAATGGCGATAGTAAGTCATTTTAAAAATGAATTCAACATTAAAGTTACTTATTTAAAATTAAGTAGAGAGAAACAGTGCGATTAGGGATGATTTAAATTTATTATTTATGATATTTTGGAGTTATAGTGGAAATAGAAGAGGAAAAATATGTTTGAAGTGACCTGTCAAGATGTGTCATTTTCGTAAAGTTTGATAATTTATTACAAGCAAAATACACTACCGAAAATTTTAAAACTCGTTTAAAAAAAAGGTTGATACCAACCTTTTGCACGGCATTCAGTGAAACTGCTCATCAAAACTTATTCTGCCAGATTTTCATCCTCGAAAACCTGAAAATTACCAAAAAACACCACTTTCAAACTCGCGTATTTCCGAATATACATTTTTAAAAAGAATTTTATCTGTTCGAATAAATTATTTAAACTTATATCTTATATCTATCACTCACAAAAACTTCTTGCATGTACTCTGCGTGGCTTTCTTTTAAATCCCGTTTAAAATTTTGTCTCGACCGACCGATTTTGACAGACTTAACCAAAGTTGGTAAAGCAAATAGGAAGCAGTCAATGTATCGATTACTTTTCTTTTTTTTGAATTAAAAATTCAACGAAAATTCAATACCTCAAGTAAGTACAATGAATCACTAATTTCAATCAATTTCGAAATAATTTTCAAGAATAAAATTAAAATCACGACCTATTTTAACCTATGTACTTAAATTTTATTCCTAGTTAATTTATTTGTGTTTGTGTATGCCTATTTTTTTCTAGGTAATTCCTATTTCTCAACCAGGAATTTTTTCTGTCTATTCTTTACAAGGAGAAAGAGAAAGAGGGAGATAAGAAATGGCATAAAAATACACTCCTGAACATAATTGGTTCAGTATATATTAGAATATGAAAATTTACATATAAAGAATAAGCAGAAAAAATTCTCGGATGAGTAATAGGAATGACAAAAAAACAGACGCACACACACAAACATACATAAATTAACTATAAATAAAATTTAGGTACATAGACCTATGTACGTCCTATTTTAACCTGTTAAAATAGGACGTGACTTTAATTTTATTCCTGAAAATTCAGAGTTGCTATAATATCCCAATTTTAAAATTCCCTGACTTTTCCCTGACCAATTTTTCATATTCCTTGACCGTTATCTGGCATTACAATTGTAATTATAATTATGTAATTATAATTTGTTAATTATAGTTTTAATGATTGACTTATAATCATAATTTGTTGAATAAAAAAACAATTGCCTGACTCTTTCAGATTTTTCTCTACTTCCCCTGGCTTGTAGAAACCCTGAAATTATTTCGAAATTGATTGAAATTAGTAATTCATTATACTTGCTTGAGGTATGGAATTTGTGTTAAATTTTAAATTTAAAGAAAGAAAGTAATCGATAATTAACCAAAGTAGGTCTTTGGTTAAGTCTGTCAAAATCGGTTGGTCGAGACAAAATTTTAAACGGTATTTAAAAGAAAACCACGCAAATTACATCCGCGAAGTTTTTAGTGAGTGATAGTTATAATTTTAAATAATTTATTCGTGCAGATAAAATTTGAAAATAATGTATATTCGGAAATACGCGGATTTGAAAGTGTTGTTTTTTGCTAAAATTCAGGTTTTCGAGGACGAAAATCTAGAAGAATAAATTTTAATGAGCAGTTTCACTGCATACTGTGCAAAAGATTGGTATCAATCTTTATTTTGAAACAAGTTTTAAAATTTTCGGTAAAGAATTTGCTTGTAATAAATTATCAAATTTTACGAAAATGACACATTTTGACAGGTTACTTCAAACAAATTTTTCCTCTCCTATTTCCACTAGGGTAAGAGCACCAATTCTTGGCACCCCCCAATTGTTGGCACTTCTCTCTAACTTATTAAATAATACGACTGTTTAGCTTGTTTTGCTTTAATTAATTTAATTCTACCATCATTTTTACGCATAATGCATATATTAGTTATCCACTGCAATCAAATATTGATTCAAAATTAAATAAATTCACTTCAGTTTTTGGCATGCCAATAATTGGGCTAAGGTGCCTAAAATTGGTTCTCTTACCCTCTAACTCTGAAATAGCATTATAGATAATAAATTTAAATCATCCCCAATCCCACTGTTTCTCTCTACTTAATTTGAAATAAGTAACTTTAGTGTTTAATTCATTTTAAAAATGACGTACTATCGCCATTTTTCATACGTCTACATGTTTTCAAAAGTTTTTTCTGGCTTAATGAAAAATAATTTATTATTCTTAAAATACACGAATCGAATCTAGAAACACAAGAAATAGTTATAGACCAATCAAACAATTTTTCTAAAATATGACCGCAATCGGTTTCAGGTGATCATTCATGGAGTGATCCAATACTAAATCACGAGAAATAAACTTGGCACTGTGCGAAGTCAAAATATTTCGGAGCGAGTGCGCCATGAGAATTTTTTAAATATCGTTTGACACCTTTCAAAGCAAAAGGCGAGGGAATAAGCGGTGAACGAAACTAATCTGGATTGAGATTTTAAATAACGACTGCATATGAAATGTATATTTAAACAAAGTCTATCAATATTAACTGAAATGTAAATGAACCGTTTTGAAGTAAAAGCGAACGCGCAAAAGGCTTGCAAATTTAAGCAAATTGAGCCTGAGGGAAAATACTGAAAATTATTTCCATAAAAGGTGAAAAACAATTCATATAATTCATAGATGTATGCAAATAAAATTGGAGACATTGCTTGCTTTAAGCAAGCAATGACTTTTTATTAATGGAGACCTTGCTTGCTTAGGGTAAGCAATGGCTATTTATTGGTCAAATTCGTTTGACCAATAAACGATCTTTTGGATTTTTCGTCTTGGGCCTCAGCTTCAGTTACGAAATATGGATGACAAAAAAAATCAAAGGCTGCGTTATTGTTTCTCTTGTAAAAACGTTGCCTTTTTACACAAACAATATGGGCCAAAACCGATAGAAATATCTGTCTTTGTTCTCCTTTCTTCCTAAAAGTATTCTGCTAAAAGTTTACATAGATAGACCACACACTCACGTCACTAAAATTGTTTCAGTGCAGAGCAATTTTCGCAAGGGCACTCGTGTTCTTTTTATATGGAGTTGTGCACCAACACCCGTTCCCCTTTCACCTGCTTTCTTCCATCACTCAGCGACTTCCGTGATCCTCGATCTCACCTTTGCACTCAACTCGAACGTGAGAGGAAGACTGAAATTGTTTAGAAAAGGCACTGCTCAGTATCTGTGCTTATCCCGGAGATAGAAAGAGCTACAGGTACTTTTTATAAGTATCCTTGTTGTAAGAATTACAATAAAGAAACGAGAATCCTGCGCTTTTTCTCTCCAAATATTTCCAGAAACAAGATTATGAATTAATCGGTTTCTTGTGAGGTTACTAAAAAAAGTGGGCTCGTATTTTTTTAAATCAGTTAATATTAACACATGCGCTGGGTCCTAGAAATTTCCCATAAGATTCACAGAAAATCCCAATGTATCATTTTAATCGTCAGCAAAATAAGAAATCAAAAACCAAAAGACTGACTGTAGAATAAATGATCCACTTCAGATCAAAATAATAACGCTTCAAATTAAAATAATATCCCACGATTTACTGTTTTAAGGGGTTATATCAACCTGACGTACTGAAAAATGAGGCTTTTTTTTAGGAATTCTTTTCTCCGCTACTAATAAAGCAACAAAAAAATTGTTTTAAGGGTTTGTTCTATATTTTTATATTCTATATTTATCTATATTCTATCTATTTATCTATATTTATCTATCTATTTATCTATATTTCTATATTCTATATTAGGTATACGAAACAATTTTCTTTTTTTTTAAATTTAATACAAAATGGCGGCGTAGGAGTAGCTAAAGCGAAACCACGTTTTTCAATTTGGTGGAAAGTATAACTCGAGCAATTTACATCCGATTGACTTGAAATTTTAACTGCAGCTTCTTAGATAGATTATCTAAAGCCGTACAGACGGTTTTTACGATTGATTAACAATAAAACTTTTTATAAACAAATTAAGGTTGATTTTTTACCGAATTTTTTTTTCAAACTACTGCTATTTTCAAAAAATCACTATTTGCTAATAATCTTGCGTACTGCTTTAGATAATCTATCTAAGAAGCTACAGTTAAAATTTCAAGTCAATCGGATGAAAATTGCCTGAGTTATACTGCCCACCAAATTGAAAAATATGGTTTCGCTTTAGCTACTTCTACGCCGCCATTTTGTATTAAATAAACAAAAAGAAAATTGTTTTGTATCCCTAATAACATATAAAATAAACCCTTGAAACCATTCTTTTGTTGCTTTATGAGTAGCGGAGAAAAAATTATAATCCGTCATTGATTTTTTATTTCAACCCTCCTAAACCCCTTTTATAGTACTCCAGAAACCACCCCCATAGCAGGGTAATCATAGTCTGATGGAATAGTGATATTAATTATCAATTTTTCCTCATTTTTTTCACAAATCCACATTAATGGACAAATCTTACGATTCTATTTCCTGCTTAAGCAATTTTTTATTGTTTAAACAAGAGAGTGGTCCTTAAGCACCCAAAAATTTTTATTCGTTTAAATAATTTATTTTTTCATAAATATTGCGAATTGATGGTATTTTCTCACAACTACAAGCTAAGTAATCAAAACCAAGAGTCATCGCATACATTTCAGTTGCTTTTTAGTTTTTCAAACAATGTTTAATTGTTGAAATGTAACTTCTAACCTGAATCCGATACAAAATCATAGTTTTTTTGTAAATTATTCAACAAGTTCGATGAGTTCAAACTAATTAAAAAATTTTCAACTTCCTGTAAATTGTTTAAACTATATTAAATTCTTGAAATGTAACTTTTAACCCGAATCCAGTAGAAAATCATAGTTTTTTATAAACTATTGAACAAGTTCCATGAGTTTATTGTAATTAAAATTTTATCAATTTTCTGTGAATTGTCTAAATAAATTTTGTTTGTTTAAATAATTTTTTTATCTCAAAATATCGTCAATTAATGGTATTTTTATAACACCACAACCCATGAAATCAATATGAAAGGTCGACGAATTAGTTTCAGTTATTTATTTATTGTTTAAATAATTAATAATTGTTGAAATTTAACTTTTAAGGTGAATCCAATACAGAATAATTTTTTTGTAAATTATTCAACAAGTTCCATGAGTTTATTGTAATTAAAATTTTTTGAATAGCCCGAGAATTGTTTAAACAATTTTTATTCGTTTAAATGATTTTTTAATCTCAAAATTAATAATAATTGTTGAAATGTTACTTCTAATAGAAATATGGATTTATTAGGTTGTAGTGTTATAAAAATACCATTAATTCAAGATATTTTAAGACAAAAAAATTATTTAAACAGATAAAAATTGTTTAGAAAATTCACAAGAAATTGATTATATTTTAATCACAAAAAACTTATGCAACTTGTTGCATCATTTTCAAAAAACTATGATTTTCTATCGGATTCCGGTTAGAAGGTACATTTCAACAATTAAACATTATTTAACCAATTAGAAAATAACTGAAATATATACGTTGACTCTTAATGTTGATTAATTAGCTAGTAGCGTTGGGAAAGCACCATCAATTCACAATCCTTGTGGTAAAATAAATTATTGAAACAAATAAAAATTTTGTTGGGTGACTAAGCACCACACTGTCAGAAAAATTCATATTTTTCTAGAACAGTATCAAAGTTTTTATATTTGTACGCAAATAAAAGAAATTCCACTTCTCGAAAGCCAAATTGTGTAAAGAACATACTTTACACAAAAAGGTTCGCACAGAATGACAATTTCCTAAAATCCAATTTTTGGTTCATTAAAGACAGATGTAGGAATATAAAATTAATGTAACAGCGCTACACACAGATATACGTTTATAAAATTATTATCGTCTTTTTTTTATTATAGTCAATATTTTTGGCAAATATTTTTGAAAAAATATAATTTTAAAATATCAACCCTTAGATTCCCATGTAAAAATTTTTTTCTCTGATGAGCAAGTCTAAATTGACTATGAAACACGTCGGAACCCTGATACAATAATTTTATGTTCCTATATCTGTCTCTAATCAGCCAAAAATTGGATTTTAGGAAATTGTCATTTTGTGAGGACAGTTTTGTATAAAGTTTGTTCTTGAACCAATTTGGTTTGTAAGAAGTGGAATTTATTTTATCTACGTACAAATAAAAATCGTTTAAACAATAACAAATTATTTAAAAAAGTAAAGAAAATAGTAAGATTTATCCATTAATGTGATCTGTGAAAAAATGAGGGAAACGTGATAATTAATGTCAATATTCTGTCAAATTATGATGACTCTACTATGGGGGTGGTTTCTGGGGCACCATAAAAGGGGCTTAGGTGGATGAAAATGAAAAATCCATGACAGATTCAGATTCCTTGAAGAGTTTCTATCAGATGATGATGGATGATGATCCATCCAATCAGATGATAAAATATTGCCTATGGTTAATTTTACATTTTCTCGTTTTAAGAAAGATTTACAAAAATTTGTTTTTCTCCATATTAATTCTATGGGAAACTTCAAAGATTCAGCGACACGTGTTAATATTAACTGATTTAAAACAAACAATTCGTGTTCACTTTTTTTAGGAACCTCACAACAAACCGATTAATTTCGTCCTCTGGTCCAATTGTTTTTTTACATCCTAATGCAGTATATTTGTTTTTTATTAAAAGATTTAATTTAATTTGATGAATATATTATTGCAGAATCATAACTTATTGAATTATTGACGTTTTGCAATATATATTCAATTAAGAAGTATTTTCCTTCAAATAAGAGTGTTCTGATCTGTTAACGTAATATGTAGTTACGTAGGAGAAAATAGACGACGTCATTATATACGTCGGAGGTAAAGCGTTTAATACTCTATTGAACTAAATGGATCGATTCTGACATGAAGGTAGATGAACTTTATAATTTACAACGTTTTTCCATAATTAGCACTATTGTTTATCAATTTTCCTCTGTATTAACTGTCATAAGAGTGCCTGCTATTTGGATTTGTGTTTTATAGCTTTACCATAAACTGGATCTACAGAATTTTACACAGAAATTTAATTAAAATACTTATCATAATCTTAATTAAGAAGCTTAATCAAGTATTAAGAGACGTCTGTGAAAAGACGAAGAAGTTTCAGTTCCTGATTCTCTTCTATAGAATACGGTGATAATGTCTTTCTTAAAACTGCTTGGGAGATGCTGCAGCTGCGTACACTTGGACTGTCAGACTCAATTGGATTCAAATCGAGTATGTTTAATGAATTTTATTACAATTAATTAAAGTTCCACTTATTTTAAATTGTGCTTGAAATAAATTTTGTGTTTTTCGAGACTTGAAAAATCTTCTCAACATAAAAGCAGTCCTCTGAGGTAGGAAGTCTATCATCTTTGACGACGTTGTTATTATGAAAGAGTTGCCAGTTACGGATAAAAAATGATCAAATGTCGGTCGCTTCACTCGTTAATAATCGTTACGAGAAGAGCACCGATGAGACAGTGATATATTACTGTAACGAAGCATTAGAACTTACAAAGTGTGCTGTATATGTGCAAGTATAAGACTTCAAGTTTATCCGTTAATAACATTGTTTCCACTTTCTTTTACCTCAAGGGTGATACTAAATGAGTACACAGGCACTTGAGAGGATAGTTTACTGCTGAGGAGGCACGAGGCGAAGAAAAAAGTTTCATAGAAAATTTACTGCAATCAGGCGCTCGCTTTTAATAGATTAATAAATCGCACATTATTGGGGTATCTGAGAGAAAATTAACAAGATATCCACAGAAAAAAGCATATTTTCTTGCAAAATCGCAGTAAAATTGAGTTGCACCGTTTCCAAATAGAAATTCAATGTTCTAAGCGTGGCCAAAAAGATACCAATTTACATTGAAAATTCGAACTGCTAAACTGCATACCTCTAACTAAACGAATAATGTGATAAAATGCGCGTTTTGGCATTATGAATTTTTATCTTTGAAAAACATGTCGAAGTGATTTCACAATTGTTTAATATTATTGCAACTGAACTCATAGAACATAAATAGTTCAATTAAAATTTAACCTAATTATTGTACAAATTATTTATATAAAAATTATTTTACAAACAAAATTCTTAATTGTTCCATTTTATCGTAGAAAAATTTGTTTTTGGCATGAACTCTTTAGGGGACCATTCATAAAATACGTTATATTTATTTTTGACATTTCGAACCCCCTCCCACCTCTTATATCACAGTTTTTGGTCGTTATTAACAATCGAAATTATCATTATAACTGGCCCTCTTCCTACCCCCAAATGTATCACGTATTTTGTGAATGGCCCCTAAGATTTATCACGTACGTCCCAAATAGTAACCGAACGTTTTCATAAGGTAACAATTATCATTGTTACAAAACTTTTTATAAACAAATTCTCAATTTTTGTATTTTTCTCATAGCTAGATAATTTTTGTTTTACTGTAACTAATTTGATCTTCTTTAAAGGTATTTTTAAATGCAAAGCGTTACTAGCAATAAATAATTTGTATTATTAATCATAATTCCTATAAACATATATACCAATCGTCGGTTTTATTCTTGTAGAAAAAAATTATTTTCTTCTTAGTTATTGTTATTGTGAGCCTAATTATGATAACTTATCAGCAAGGTGTAGCAAAAATAAATATTTATAATTGTTATAAGCAAATTTGTAAACAAAACCTCCATATTTATAATTTCCGTATAGAAAATGCCGTTTTATCACTACGACTGGCCCACAATTAGTTAATATTGTTGATAATTGACTACTAAATAATCAAGTCAATAAATAAAAATTATTATATTCTTTTTAATTTCTCTAAATAAATGCTTTATTGAAAAATTCTCTTGCCGGAAGCATTTTTTCTTTACTAAATAGAACAGTCATAATTATAATTAAGTTCAAAAACCATATTACGCATAACAATAATATTGACGATTTTTATAAATAATCCTTTGCGATAATTATCTAAAATAAAATTTGTATTGTAAAAAAATTGTTATTTATTGACTTGATTATTTAGTGATTAATTATCATGAATATTCATTAATTATAGACCAGTCCTAGTGAAAAAATAGCTTTTTTATACGAAAATGATAAATATAGAGGTTTTGTTTACAGAATTGTTTATAACAATTATAAATATTGATTGCTGCTATACTTTGCTGATGAGTTTCCGTAATTAAGCTGACACCAATAATAAATGAAAGGAAAATAATTATTTTGGACAAGAAAACCTGCGATTGGAATATTTGTTTACAGAAATTGCTATTAATATTACAAATTATTTATTATTAACCCTTAGTTGGCATTAAAGTTCACTGGGACCCCACGCCTTTCACTGAAAGTTAACTTGAGTCAAATTTTTTAAGTATTTAACAATTTTTCTTTCGCTAAATAAATTATAGTACAAGAAAGTTTAACTCTTAAACTTCAAAAAAGTTCTGATGCGTGTTTTTGAAATATCGCTAGGTTTCGCGATATAAATTGCCTGACCCCATATTTTAACTTCGTAATTCTAGGGAGGTGTGCCAACTAAGGGTTAATAATAATATGCATTTAGAAATGCCTTTAAAGACCGATTGAATCGTTACAGTAAAAAGCAATTATTTAGCCATGAGAAAAATAAAATAATTGAGAATTTGTTTATAAAAAGTTTTGTAACAATGATAACTGTAATCTTATGCTAACGATTTGTTACTATTTATGACACATGTGATAAATCTTAAATATTAATGTCAAAAAATTTTTTATTATTATAAAATGACACACTTAAGAATTTGTTTATAAAAATTGTTTACATTAGTTAATTTCAATATTAATTGAATTATTTATACTCTATGAGTTCAGTTGCAATAATTTTCAGCAATAGTGAGTTCACTTCGGCATCTTTTACAAAGATAAAAATTCATAATGCTAAAACGGGCCATTTTGTAACATTATTTTTTTTATATATTGTTATTCTGCGAAAAAAGTTTAAAAATCCCAAACTACAGATCTCTTAAGAATTCAATTCTTATAATTTAGAAAAAAAAACATCCAAATCAGTTAAGAAATACGATCTGTGGTTGATTATGAACACTAAATTTTTATTTAGGATGGCTGTGCAGTAGTTTTCTGTGATTTTGGGCTTTATTAATGCCAACAATATTAATTAATCTCACCAAAAACATCTAGGATACAAAAAACTGCCAAGTAAAAAGTTATTAGAGTCAAGTAATATTAAAGAATGTAACCTTATTTAAATTGGTTATTATTATCTGAGTAAATGAAAAATTAAAAAAATAAAGAAAAGAAAAGAAAAAAATGATTTAAACTTGGCGAGATGTTTTCTGTTTTTAGTAATAATCTCTGGCCGAGTTTCAATAATTTTTTTCTTTTCTTTCTTTTAGTTTATTAATTTTTTATTTACTTATATAATAATAACTAATTTAAATGAAGTTATATTCTTTAATATTACTTGGCACTGATAACTTTTTACCTGGTGGAGTTTTTTTGTAACTTAGATGTTTTTGGTGAGATTTCACTTTCTTTTTTTTTGAATTTTTCAACATTTTCTCAACTTTTCAGTTAGAGCGAGGCAATAATCAATTAAAGTTAACAGAAATAATTGTTTAAACAATTTATTATTATTT
>JBAGKK010017285.1:0-11671 GCA_037177015.1 Euceroptres primus
CTTATAATAAAGAACGTAGATTTAAAAGAGTATAAATCCACTGTGTTTGAACTTTATTTATTACCCATAACCGATATATTCATTATTAAATATCTCATTTTTATTAAAGAAAGTTCACTTTGACGATGTCTCTTGTGGAAATGTAAAAGTCAGTTATTTTCACTCAGATTACAAGAAATTACTCTATGGCGTGAAATTCTCATTGGTACAATTGTCACGTCTTTCAGTGAGCTAGAATTCTCCGTGGAAAGATCGTTTATGGAATCGTTTTTATTATTCTAGGAAAATTGCAAGATATTCTAGAAAATCTAAGAGGAGAAATCCAACATAATTATCATTTGCTTATTAAGGTTGAAATACTTAAATGCAAAATATTGAAACACTGCGGTTTAAACAGCTTTCTTTTAATGTCACAGATGCATTTACTCGATTTTTTTCTAAGTTTTCAAAATTAACATTATGTATGCAGTACTGAAAAAATTTTTAAAAAATTATTCAGTACTGTACTTGAAATACAGCTAATGTAACTTAAAAAATTTTCAACTTTTTAAACTTAAAATTGATTCTTTAAATTCTAAATTATTTGAAAGTAGGACAATCTCGTAGGAATGTTTTGTACAAAGAGCCAAAAATATTGTTTTGTACAATATTGATCGAACCAGAGTGCTGCTTTGTACACAATAGAAAACATAATATTTTTTCGAAGTTGAACTTTGAAAATTTTTTGAAAATTGTAATTTATAAGGTAACCAGTGACTTGTTTTGAATATTTTTCAAACTTCGTAAAACAGCGTAAACAAGAAATTTTTTGTTTTAAAGTATACACGCCTTCTTCATAAACCCCAGAAGTTTCTAAGTGATCTTCTAATTTAAAACGTCACACCGAAGTTTTTTAGAAATACTCAAAACAAGACTCTGGTCTCAATTTTATAAATTACAATTTTCAAAAAATTGTCGAAGTCCAACTTCGAGAAAATGTTCTAAGTTTTCTGTTATGAACAAATCATTCCTGGGAGATTGCAATTGAAGACATGAGAATGACAACTCGGTAAAGACCATTTGAAGTTGGCCCCTAAATTAGGCTATTTTAACTATTACTTGGGGGGCCTCCTTCAAATGGTCTTTAACGAGTTGTCATTCTCATGTCTTCAATTCTATTTGGATGAATTTGATCAAAACACAGTTAAATTTTCATAAATAACAATTAGATTTCTCTTCTAAAATTTTGTATATTTAATAATGTGACCCTCAATTATTTATTTCTATTGTAAAATTTAAATAATATTTATTTTTAAATATTAAATTAAACATTAGAAACTAATAATCTGTTTACTGACTTAATACATTTATTATATCGAATTCAGTTTAACCTCGTTATTAAAATAGCAATGTGATTCCCCTTCTCTCATCTATATTTATTACCCAAGTGTTTATGATTCTCTTTATCAGAAAAGCAAATGGGAACTGATTCACCGGCGAGACAAGGTTACTCGCACATGTTTCCACGTGCATCTACGGGCAGGAAAGGATTATTGACCTAGAATGGCGTACGATGCAGATAGAGATGTACTGTACGTATATCCAGCGCCCTGGTGGAGCAACTGTACAGTATTCAGGGAGTGAGAAAAGGTCGAAGGAGGGATAACGAAAGAAAGACAGGGATGCTTGGAGAAAGCTAGAATGAGAAAGAGAAGGAAGAGTGACGAAGAGAGTTGAAGAGTTCGAGGCCGAGTCTGTGGGGTGGGTCAGGGTTAGATAGTGTCGGAGGTTAGGTCTTCTCTCTCTGTTTTTCTCACTCATTTGAGGGAGAAAACAAGAGAGATAGGAGATAGCAAAGTTGGCTGACTCGATCGATAACACGTTTGCAGCCACGAACTCTTGCATTTTTCGCAAGCGAGCTTTCTGATAATTAACCCCGTTTGCAAGAAATAAGTAAGATTTGCGGGGTAAAGTCACAATTTTTTATGTTGTAGTATCGCCTAATAATTCAAAAAAATGTGAAAATAATTCAACTAATTTTAAAGGTGTATTTCCATAGAATTTTACAGAGTTATTACTCAAACTTATCCCTTCAATGTGGAAGTTTTTGAAAGCAAAAAGCATTTCTAAATAGCAAAATTGCAAAAATAATGTTTAAATTCAAAGAATTATTTATAAAAAAATAACTTAAACGCAGAGTTTTTTAAATACACTCAGAAAATGTTTGAACTAAACAACAAAATTTGTTTGAATAATTCATATAATTGAAAGAAACAAATTTTTTGCTTTAATTAAGAAAACATTTATTTAATTTTATTAAATGAAAAATATCTTATTGACTGAAACAAATAATTTGTTTGTTATAATTTATTTGATTTAAATAAAGGATTTGCTTAAATTAAATCCATTTGAGTTTAAAAAAATATTTGTTTGATTAAAACAAAAAATATAATTGGCAAAATGGAGATGCGGTAGTTCCTTAGAAAAACGCTAGGAGCGCAGAGCGGTCTTTCTCACAATAAAGAATATAATTTTACTGCATATAAAGGCGTATGAAACATGTTAGTACGTTGGTGGTTAGTCTTACACTTAACATTTTTTAACCACAAAAATAAACATTGTTTAAGAACATTTACAGATTTTTAAACATCTTAATTGTTTAAAATTACTTGTAAAATTGAATAAAGTTTAAAAAACAAAATCTTTACTTCATTTAAAACAAAAAATGTTTAAAGTAAACAAGATCCTTATTTAATTTAAACAAGAGATTTATTTTATCTAAATAAAAATTGATTCAAAGCCAATAAATAAAGACAAATAAAAGTTTCTTTGAATCAAACAAACATTTGTTTGTCCTAAATCAATGAAAAAATACAACCAAACATTTTTCTCAGTGTAACAAAAATTCATTGGATATTTATCCTTAAAATTCTCACGAAGATTAATGGACATTGATGGAAATCACGTATGTTGTGATTGTGGTATACTAACTGTGGAAAATGAAATGAGGGAACTAATCCATTATTAATTCGAACCTACGATTAAGGGCGCTTGCTCGACCAAAGTCGAATTTAAATTTTCTTGTGCCATTTTGAATGTTTCTTCTAATGACAAAACAATAAAATGTAAATTCTAATAAAGCTCTATAGAAAGTTCCTATGGAATAAATGCTTAATTCAGTAAATCTTGGAATTTGACGCAAGTAAATTTATTAGGATAAAATAAAATCTTGCTTCTAATCTAAAGGATTTGACTTATTCTCTCGAGACAGCAGGCTTAAAATTATTGTTTTCACTCTGTGTTTTCAAAGTCGGACAATTCAATCAAGATTATTTTTTAAAACATAATATAATTTGAACATCAAAGCGGTTGACCAATAGCCACACCATTGATCATTCGGTTATTGCTTGCTTTGTCATCGTTGTTTGCGCCAATAATTGTGGGCTGGCGATAATTATAATATATCCGCCATCAATAGCAGATTCGAATCGCAATACCCTCGACATCATAATAGACATACTATTGGAGAACTAACCTGTTATTATCGTAAGCAATGAAATGGTAACGACAGTTACCAATGAGAATGCCGCTGGCAGTCTGTTCATTGCAAACATATTGCTTCGTATATATAACACACTATATTCGTACTTGTTCGTTATAAATTAAGTCACGCATTTACTCTACAGTATGGTACTCGATAGGATTTATTGCTAGGAAAACATATTCGATGTTCGAAAATATTAATTGCAAACAAGAATGAATTGGATTTACACTATTTCGACTCTTCGGTTCTTATTGCCAACGTAAAAAGTCAGTTTTCTAATTTTGTAATTTCAAGATTGCTAAGGAAGTGAAGAAGTTTTGAGGTAAGAAGTTCGCTTCAAATTTGAATAATTTTAAAATGGAAATTCTTGGTTTGAAATATCTTGGGCTTCTTTTTTAGCATATTGTATGTGCTTGTGTCAAGATATGCATGCAGAATAGTAAATGCTCCTGTATCAACGAGCCTTGAGGGTTGAAAAGAACGTTCTCTTTGCGTGCTATTTATGCCGCTCAAAAGTCTCCAGAACAATCGTATTTTGTAACCGACTGTACGCCTGAGGAGTCTGCAAAGTCTAAGGAAAGATTTTATCTTCCTTCCAGTAAGCATATTGAAAGGGAGAATTATATAATTTTCAGAAAAGGGTTTTTGCTAATCAATATTCTGATGCAGATTATATATTTATTTCAGAAAAACAAATATTTTAAACTGTCAGTAAAACTACGTTACTTTACAATTTTTAATTGTTTGGTTCTCTGCATTTTCACATAACAATTTGGGAATTCTTTTTCAAGTGTATTTACAGAACTGAAGTTTTCAATTGAACACAATAAGAAAACGAATACGGTCAGAATGCATTATAAAAAATAATTTCGTTTCTTCAGTCCATGCCATTTTCGGAAATAAGAAAAAAGTGGATAGATGTTTCTACATGATTAGAAATAGTTTCAGGAAGCAAGATTTGTTCTTTACAATATCCTTAAGTTTTTTTTTTTAATTTTAAAGTCATCAGCGAGAAGCCACGTTTCGCCATTTTCCAGGTGCTACGCTCGAGAGAAATCGATTGTCGCAACTTTTGGCGCAATGTCTCCGACTTTCAGATCAAGCAAGTGCCACGCAATGTCCTGCAACTTGGAAAAATTGTCCAATGACAATTTTTAAGTTTGTGTAAATTTTAAGGTAAAGGCACCAAACAAGAGATCATCTCTAAAAAGTGACAAAAATTTGTGAACTGATAGAGATATTTTAAGTTTACAAAATGGACAACAATCCTAAGTTATCTGTTGTTGTAAATTTTAATCGCTCTAACGATTAAAATTTACTTATTTCAGAAATTTGCCAGAAAAAAATGTAAAATTTCAGGTTCCTGAAAGGTAGAAAGGTTCAATTATTATTGTTATTGATTCTATAAATGTTTTGATTATTTCCAGTAGAACGATTACTACTACGTATTCTATTTTCTTTTTGATTATAATCAATAGGGAAGAGGCAAAATTACTAGAAAAGGGATGTCCATTACACGTGTCGAGTAATGGGATTGCAAGAAGTGCTGAAGGATAAAAAGTTGCGGAGAACGAGTTACCAGGATACATCGTGGTCACGAGTGCCATGTATTCTGGATTCTTTTGCCCTGTGGGATTTACATGCATTCCCGTCAGAAGATTGCGCCGTGATTTCTTAATAACTCTTGCCTTATATTCTCTTCAAAATTTTTGCATCGTTACTCTCAGAACATATTTTCCAACCCAACACAAAAAAACTAGATACATCGCAACTTTTGCGGCAAAAAACAAGTTTTCTGAGAAAAATAAGGCAGAAAATAATTTGTTTCCTCAACTAATTCAATAATTGCCATAACAAACTTTTTGTACTTACAAAGTTTAATAGAATTGTACAAAGGAATGATGGATTGAGATTGATGAAAATACTTATTAACTTACTATCGCCTGTTTATATCTAGAACACAATTATTACCTTGTAGAAAAATTTTCCTATCTATTTGAAAATAGTACGGTTGGATGAGTTAGTTTCTTTGGTCTGATCCTATAACTTAACTTGGATTTTGATTTTGTTAAAAAAGAATAAAAGAAAAAAGTGGATGAAATAATGGCGTAATGGAAGGTGTGGGGGGGGGGGTCTGCCTCATGTGTCAAGAACCGGACGCGTCGACGACTTCGAACTCGTGATCAGAATTTGTATTTTCTTGAATACCTTTCCCCTCGACTCATCTTGGCCTCCAATATAACCACGTGTGTCACTTCGGCTTCCGTATCGCGCCGTGACAAATTTATTATACATTAAGGATTCGGCATAAAATGTCAGCCCTGTTCTTTCCTTGAGATTTTATAAATAAGGCTTTAAAGAAACATTTTTTATCTATATATTGTAGCAGTAAAATTAATTACCGAGACATCTGACAACAATCATCTTCCAACAAAAACTCAAAATGATTAACTTATAACAATGTCCTTAACTGCACTCAGAAAAATGTTTGTTTGAATTAAATAAAAAAATTTGTTTGAAATCGTATAATTGAAAGAAACAAGTTTTTTGCTTCAGTTAACAAAACATTTATTTAATTTTAATGAATGAAAAATATCCACTTTATTGATTGGAACAAATAATTTGTTTGGTACAATTTGTTTGATTAAAATCAAAGATTTGTTTAAATTAAATCCATTTGATTTTATACAAATATTTGTTTAATTTAAACAAAAAATATAATTCGCAAAATGGAGCTACGATAATTCCTTAGAAAAACATTAGGAGCGCAGAGCCCTCTTTCTTACAATAAAAACTACAATTTTACTGCATATAAACGTGTCAAAAACAGGGTACAGTAACGCCTTTACGCATCTCGACAGGTTGTCTAAAATTACTAGTACCACTTAAAACTTCTTAACCACAATTTCAAACACTTTTTTTAATTATTTATAAAATTGAATAAAGATTAAAAAACAAAATTGTTACTTCATTTAAAACAAAAAATGTTTAAAGCAAACAAGAACTTTCTTTAATTTAAACAAAAGATTTATTTGATTTAAATAAAAATGTATTCAAATCAAATAAATAAGGACAAATAAAGAATTTCTTTGAATTAAACAAACATTTGTTTTGCCCTATATCAACCATAATTTGCTTGATTCAAACAAATTTTGTTCGAATCAAACATTTTTCTGAGTATGATGCAATCAATAATAATCTCTGGACAGCAGTCACATTTAAAAAACATTTTTTACAATCAAACCAAATTTTTTTAAATGAAAAATATTGCTAATAAATATGCTAATAAAAAAGCATTGCTATGGGGTCAAAAACATCTGTTCGATTCAAACAAATAACTCAAACAAAATTTGTTTAAATCAAACAAAATTTTTCCTGATCAAACAACTGTTTTTTGTTTGAAAACAAAATATTGAAAATTTCAAACAAATTTTCATATCGAATCAAGAAAAAGGGGTTCAAAAACGATTTGTTTAACTTAAAAATAAATTTTCTCTGATTGCAGTAGTATAACCTAATAAACCTTCTATTTACGATTTCTATTAAGAAAACATGATGAAGGATTTTTAAAACCAATAAATTTACTTGACTTAAACAAGTTTTTATTTGAATCAAATAAATTTCATTTGAATCAAACAAAACTTGCTTAAATGAAACAAAAAACTTGTTTAAAATAAACAAATCACTTGTTTGACCGCATATCAAAGATACAATATTCATATTTGATTTTTGAAAACGGATTTTTTTTATTCTAATAAACTTTGTTAAATTTAAATTAAAAAATTGTTTAAATCAAACCAAATGCATTTAAACGACTTGTTTGTTTGAATCGAACTAATTGTTGTGTCAGTGACTTTTTTTCTGATAAGCTTCACTCAGAGAAAACTTATTTTTCAATTTAAAAAAATGGTTATTAACCTCTTCTTCTTGATTCGATATGAAATTTGTTTTTATTTTAAAAAATTTGTTTTTATTAAATAAACATTTGGTTGATCAGAAAAAAATTTCTTGGATGCAAACAAACATTTGGGGCATTATTCCTCATGTGTACCCAACCCAAAAAATGAAGTTCTCCGATCGGGCTCAAATTTACAAAAAGTTTAGTCCCATTGGATGGCACTTCAAGAAAAAAAAAAAGATTAATTAGTTTGGTCAAAAACTCGCCGAGGAAGAGGGGGTGAAATTTTTTTATTTTGCGGAAAGATCCTCTGTTTCGGATATAAATATCTTTTCATGTATGACATATAAAAAATTTTTAACCAAACGTTGTCGATAGTCTTTTTTCCATTCTATCGAATGGAGGAGAATTTTTTTTGAAGAATTAAAAATTTCACTCTCGTTTTTCAAAATGAAAAATATTTTTGACTTTCTTTAGGTTTGACCCTTTTTTTCCTTTTTTTTACCTCAAAATAAAGCTTCAGATGTTTACTTTGAGATCCTTGAATAGCAAAATAACCTAGTAAATTCAAAAAAATTTTGCTTTGCGCGCAAAAATTACGGAAAATTTTTTGCAATTACAGTTTTTGATACCAAAGAATATTTTTAAAATGAAAATTCAAATAAATATTTTTTTTTTCATTATAGAGTGTTTTGAAAATGATCAAAAATGAAATTTTTTAATTTGGTTAATTGCGCATTTTTAAGGTTCAATTCACATGCAAGGTAGATAATATAATCAGTATAAATGTTATTTGTACATTAAAAATGCGCAATTAACCAAATTTAAAAAATATCATTTTTGACAATTTTCAAAAAATTCTAAAATCAACAAAATTTTTTTTGAATTTTAATTTTTACAATATTGTGTTATCAAAACCTGTACCTACAAAAAATTTTCCGTAATTTTTGTGCGCATTGAAAAATCTTTTTGAATTTACAAGTTACTTGAAATTCAATTTTTCGAAAACAACAAAAAACGTCATTTTGCTTTTCAAGTATCTCAAAGTAAACATCTCAAGCTTCAGTTTTAGTTTTTAAAGAAGAAAAAAAAGATCAAACTTAGAAAATATCAAAGATATTCTTGATTTTGAAAAATGACGGCTAAATTTTATTTAAAAATTTTTTTATTTCATTCGAAAAATTAGGAAGAAATCTATCGAAAAAATTGGAGTCAACATTTTTTAAATGCCATACATAAATAGATATTTATATCCAAAATAGAGGCTCTTTGCATGAAGTACAAAAATTTCACACCCTCTACCTCGACGAGTTTTTGATCAAACAGGACAGTTTTTTTTTTGAAGTGCCATCCAATAGGACTAAACTTTTTGCAAATTTGAGCCCGATTGGAGAGGGGCGCATGAATATTCCACAAATTCTATTTTCCCTAACCATTATTTTACCTAGAATTGTTTGACCGAAAAAATTTGCTGTAACTTTTATTTCTCCTAATTGTCAATATACCTAAGTTTTATTTTTCCGAATTATCATTTGCCACAATTGTTATTTTCCCGAATAACGATCTGCCGAAATTTTGATTCTTCCGAATTACTGTTTTCTATAATTTCTATTCTTCCGAATTACCATTTGTCATAATTTTTATTCTTCTGAATTACCATTGGCCATAATTTTTATTTTTCCGCTTTACCATTGGTCATAATTTGTATTCTTCCGAATTACCGTTTGTCATACTTTTTATTCATCTGAATTACTCTATTTTCTATAATTTTTATTTTTCCGAATTACTATTTATCATTTTCATTTTTCCGAATTACTTTTTGCCATAATTTTTATTCTTCCGAATTACTATTTTTCATAATTTTTATTCTTCTGAATTACCATTTGTCATAATTGTTATTTTTCCGAATTACCGTTTATCATAATTTTTATTTTTTTGAATTACCATTTGTCATAAATTTCATTCCCGAATCACCCTGTGCCATAATGTGGATGTAACATAAATAACGTCTGGGGTTCCTCAGGGCTCGGCTCTTAGTTCGCCGATGTTTAATATTTATGTTAACGATATCGAACCGATCATAAAATCCAACATTCTTAAATATGCAGATGATATGAAACTTTTCAGGACTATAACTAGCCAGTTAGACTACAATGCACTCCAGTCTTATCTAGGTAGCCTTTTTCAGTGGTGTAATGACAATAAATTTCCTTTTAATATTAAAAAATGCTGCGTCATGACTTTTTCAAGGTCAGACATCCCGGTTTTTCATGATTACAAAATTGACATTGCCCCACTGCAAAGGGTTTTCTCTATACGTGACCTTGGTCTATTATACGACCCCAAACTTCTTTTTACCGATCAGATTCAAGCAGCAGTATCCTCTGCCTCGAGGGCTCTTGGGTTTATAATACGGTCTACCAGGTTTTTTAGCGACATTTTCGCAATTACTATGCTGTACAATGCTATGGTAAGATCAAGGCTCGAATATTGCTCTTTAATTTGGAACCCGATTCATGCAAAATATGCTACTCAGGTTGAGAGTGTTCAAAAGAGGTTCATTAAATATATAATGTACATTATATATTATAATGTGCGAGCTTTGATTTTCTAACACTTGCTGAGCGTCGTATTCTAGCCGCATGTTTATACATGTTTAAAATCTTGCGATCCGAGGTCGACGTGCCGGCTATTCTACAACAAATTTTGTTTTTGATCCCTCGATCCGCTACTCGTCACTATGTTCCTTTCTACACACCTGCACCTAAAAATGCTATAGGTCAGAGGGCTCCCATTTATTTTATGTGTGACAACATAAATAAGCTTGTTACTAGCTGCTCAACAAGCAATTTCGACCTTTTTTCTGTAACCAAACCAGCTTTCTTAAGATGCGTTAACACCCATGTTACTCAAGCCAGAAATGCGTTATAATAACTTTTTTGTATTTATTATAGTTTATCCTTTGGAAGCGACGGCCTTATTCTACAAACTTAAGTAATTTTTTCAAACCTCAAAGTATTTTTATTTTTCGCTTTGTCTTAACACCTGAGTTTTACATATGTAATCGCCACCGTTATTGTACTATTGCGCTATTCTTTGTTTTGTTTTTCTCTCTTACAAGGCGTTCATATGTATCTTTATCATGTTACCCTTTAAATGACCTATTTGGGTCGCAGGGAATGTAATTGAAATAAATAAAAAATAAAATAAAAATAAAATAGAAAATATGTAAATAAATATGTAAATATGTAAATAAAATAGAATTGGGGGAATATGCATGCGCCCCGATCGGAGAACTTTATTTTTTGGGTTGGGTACACTTGAGAAATAATGCCCCATTTATTTGATTCAAACAAACATTTATTCAATTTAAACAAAATTTGTTTGATTCAATGATCAATTTGCTCGAATCAAACAAATTTTATTTGAATGGAACAAATTTTACGTTTGATATTCGGTCAAACAAATGTTTGTTTAATTCAAATAAACATTTTTCTTACTGTAGAAGTACAATGATATTTTTGATTTAAAAAAATGTTGTTTGAATGTAAGAAACTTTTTTCCGAGTGTTTTATAATAGTGAGCCATAGGAGAAGTCCGATCACGATCGCAAATTCCATTCGAGTTTGGCGATGGCATGGCGGTGGGGGCAGTGGGCCGCGTAAACACAAGTTTCGGGTTCGGATTTTGAGCCAGCAAGAGATGTCAACTGCGTAGAAAGTCTTGGGTCCTAATTCGGAATTCTCCAGTCCCCTTAATCCTCTCACCTGTGAATTTCCCCCTTCTCAGTTCTCACCTACCGTGGCGATGGTGGGTATGGGCTTTGAGGTCTTGGATGGGGGATCAGCTACCAAGCACTTTCGGCAACTGCGTCACGGTACATGCCAAGTTCTCCATCAACGTATCCGCTACCGTTATTGGGTCCAGTGCCTTTCTGAACTCGAAAGTAAGGCAAGCGACGCGATATCGCTTTCTCGGGTTAAGAGAAAAAAAACTTTTTTACGAAATCGCACACGTTAAAGCGTGAGTTTTCTAGAATTAGAGTTACCAAATGTTCATTTTATTCGCTTTTTGCTCCCGGATGTGTTTTAAGAAGACATATAGAGCGATTGGAAATAAAGGATTGAAACTTTATTATGATTATTCTGATTATATTTTGTTAATTAAATGAAGAATTTTTACATTCTCATCATATGAGAAGGTATTAGATTTGTGTAAAATTTGACCCCCCCCCCCCCGTTTTTGTCAAA
>JBAGKK010017307.1:0-11669 GCA_037177015.1 Euceroptres primus
ATATTATCCGATTTCAAAATTTCAAAGTGCGCTGAGTTTCGGATTGGACTGGGCCACTTTTCCGCACCCAAGCGTTTTCTGGACGCACAATTTTGGTTTTTCGCCCCAGCCTACTATGGATGGTACCTGAACGAGAACCTGGAGACCTAACCTCTAAACGAAAAGGATTTTAAAATAATAAAAGTTTTCCCAACCTTTGACAGGTCGTATAGCACAATACACCCGACTTGTCAACTCGAGTTTACAGCACTCGAAATTATTTGAGACTGGAGCTTAACTTTTATTTTAGGATAATATAAAATCAAACTAAATTCGTGATATGTAAAGGCCGATAAAAAAATACGGCATTACAATATATATATATATGTGTGTGTGTGTGTGTGTTTCAGAACTGAAACACAAGAGCATAGTATTCGTATCAGTTAGCACAAACCACGATTCAGATGCAGTTTGTTATGTTGTTATACAACATTTCCAGAATAAGTTTCAGAAGGTTAATCTCATTCATCATGAAGAAGACTTTGGTATTAAGGCTGATTAGAGTTTTTATGCAACTGCGCATGGTAAAAGTGCTTCTGATCGTATTGGAGCTCTATTCAGAAGAGAAACAGCACGGAACAGTTTTCTAGGTAGGCCAACTGAAGCCATTCTAACTCCTTAAAAACTTACTGAATTGCGTCAAAAGCATTTTCAGAGCATAACGACCTTGTTCTACAGTAGAAAAAATCATGACAAAGTTAGTAGGTCTCTGAATAGAAGGTTAGACAACGCTCCATTAGTTTCATAAGTATTAAAATATTATTGCTTTGAAGTAGAAAAGGATCGAACGTTATTGAGTAAAAGGTACTCGAATGCTCCTGATACTACCACACTTATATATGAGGCATGAACAAACTGTGAAAAGCACCCCGATTCGTGAGAGGAGAGGGAACTCACGTTCAAATAGCACCCCGAATCGTGAGCCTGTCTTCTTTTATTTTGACGATCTGATCATTGATCTGTGATCAGCGACATTTGCGAACATACTGTAGCGCCTGAAGATAAAACAGTGCGAGATCATTGTCATCTTACCGGTAAATATAGAGCTCCTGCACACAAAGATAGCAACTCGAATTATAAATATGGTCGAAACATACCTGTTGTCTTCTATAATTTAAGTGGTTTTGATGCGCATGTTATTATTCACGCGAGTTCTGCACAATTTGAAGGTCCTATTCAACTCTTGCCCTTAAACAATGAAAAGTGTGTCTGCAAGCATACGGTCTCGATCCATTGCACTTTTATACAACTCTGGTTTGACATGAGATGCCGTGTTGACGCATACCAAAGTTAAGTTAGAACTTCTCACTGGCATTGATAAACTACACTATAAAAGATGGAGGGAGCCAATGCTCCAACCGCTATGTCAAAGACAACAATCCATATATGGAGTTTTTCAATGAAAATGAGATCACTTATGTGGTATACTTTGACGAAAACAACCTTTATGGTTTGGCAATGGCTCAAGCGCTTCCATTTGGTTGTTTCGATTGGTTCCTTATTGTTAACAATAGATTTGACTTTAATGTTGCAGTTGATGCCTCCGTTGCAAATATTTTAGAAGTAGATTTAGATTATTCACAAGAATTACATGATTCTCATAGTGATCTTCCATTTTTCCCGGAATTCTTGAAACCACCAGGGTCAAAGCAGGAAAAACTGCCAGCTAGTCCCCTTCTAAAGCATAAGTATATTTTTATTGTATTCGGACCCATTAATGGGACAGAGGATACTCCCCCCCCCCCCAGAGTGCACAAGTGCACTTGAGCTTACTGACCCATCTCATCAATCCTGCAGTGACACTGCCCGCACGAGTCCAACGCCAATTGCGGGGGCTCCTGGCAAGCCAGGAGGGGCTACCACCCGCCCCGTGTTCCTAGTGTCGACCTAAAGACGTTCGGTCACCTCTGACTAATCACGGCCGGAGCAAGCTCCTTCCAGTCTATAGACACTGGTCGGTCTCTTCATTCAACAGTCTCATTCCTGTAAGCGCACCGCTTGCGAAATAACCAAGCGGCACTGGTCTCTGTAAGGTTTCGCGCCCACTTGCGAGACAGACAAGTAGCACTGGATTATGGTCGAAGCCTTTGGCCTCTTGTGGTGGTCCAAACTGAACGGGTCCCTCCGAAAATCACGATTTTCAGCAGGACTGTTTACGCAGTAGCTAGTTCCAAGATTCCGAGCTCAGCCAGAGTACTTCTCTGGCGAATACAGCAAAGGTAGGATAGGCCCAGTCTAAGAGAAGCATTATTAGCTGTTCCTGCCTATCATCTGAGCAGTCTTCGAGGAGTCCCATAAGGGCTACCCTTTGGGGATTATAATTTGGACAATCAAAGATGATATGATGCACTGTTTCCTTCTGACCACACTCAAACCTATCATCGTCAGCAAGACCCAATTGCAAGAGCTTAGATCTGATATTGCCATGACCGGTGAGCAACTGCGAAGTAAAATGGTCAGGGAAGATCCATTTAGCTTTCATTCGTTTTTAATCGTCACTGATTGTCACTAATTGTTACTGTTCCACTAGGTGTGTTAAAACATTGTTGCTGCCAGAGGAGCCTTAGTTTATGATAAATACGCCTTTTGGTATTATCCTCGATCTCTCGAAAAGAAATGAGCAGATCGCCTACTTTAATTTCATGTCCCTTTCTCAGGTTGTACAGGGCAGATCTTTCGACTAGAAGCAAGTCTATATGGGCGCTGCCTAAATGACGCAGAGAGCCTCACTTGATACCGAGCGATATGCTTTGGTTGCTTTTAACAGGTCGAATCTCTGCGCACTACGAAGTACCTTCAGATTCACCTAGTTCAACAGGCCTGCCCATCCTGACGCCGCATAAGTGGCAATCGGACCGAACACCCCCTTATAAAGTGTTTTCATGGCGTTTGCGCCCAGACTCCAGGTTGACTTCGCAACTCTTAATAATTTGGAGAAAAGTTTTAAAATTTTCTCCTTAATATATTCGCAATTGTATGCCATGTTCCTATTTCTGCTAATCATGGTCCCTAAATACTTGACTCTATCTTTAATCACGATTTTAACCCCATTTACTTTAATAATTGGCGGGCGTTTTGCAAAATCCGCGTGCCTATATCTAATGTTTTTCCTACTTCCCTGATGCCTAGCTCGTGGATTGATATTCTGTTTAACGATTATCATCTCAGTTTTGCTTTGGCAGAGCGTAAGCTTAGCGAACTCGCACCATGCTAGAATCCTGTCGACAATTTCCCGTCCTCGGATTTCTAGCTCTCTTCTGCAGAGAAGGACGATCAAATCATCAGCATAAGCCATTTCATCATTACCCACCAGTTCAACAAGCACCCTGAGAAGCTCGTCGAACATCAGATTCCAGCAAGCCGGCCCAAGTACAGATCCTTGCGGACAACCTTTGGTGACCCTCTTCCCTACAACGGCATTATTCATATGCAATGAGACTACTCTATTGCTGAAGTAGTCTGTAATAACCCAGAGATATTTCTGGGACAGTTCCTATCTTTCAAAGCCTTGAGCACAAGCGGCCACCAGACGTTATCAAAGGCACCGACAATGTCGAACAAGAGGGCCAGCCAATACGCCTCATCATTGGAGTCAACTCGAGCCATATGCTCATTGATGGCCTCCTCAGTAGACATATGTGGACTGAAGCCAAACTACCGGTCCGACAGTATGCCGGGACCAAAGACCGTTTCCCGTAGCCGCTTAAGGAGTATTCGTTCAAAAACCTTTCCGATGACGGAAAGGAGACACAACGGCCGGTAGGACCGAACTTTTTCCGGGTTTTTATCCTCACCCTTCAAAAGGACTTGGACTGAACCCTTCTTCCAGGTGGTCGGGAAGACGCCGAATGACAGGCAACCATTGAAGAGTCTAGCCATTTCTTTCCTAATGACCAGCCAGGCCCTTTTGATGACCATGACCTCGATCCTATCTGGGCCCGGAGCTTTGCCATTCTTCAGACTTTGGATTACCCCATGAATCTCCTCATGTGTGATTTCGGGTTCGTGCTAGATTTTTGGGGCGGTTGCCACAAACTGTCTTACTTCAGCATGCTCCTCCCTTTCTAGGTGAGCGACATCATCAGGAACCAGTTCATCGAGAAATACTTTCGGTGTCTCCTCAATTGAGCAGGTGTGTCCCTTACTCGTTCTAAGGGTACTAAGAACTATTTCCGTTCGAAGGCGCTTTGTTTGCAGTTTGTAAACAAAGCCCTATGGATTCTTGATCCCAGTCTCAGAGACGAACTTAACGCAGCTCTTCTGTTTAGCCTTAGCGATCTCCACTCTGTATTTTACATGGGTTGATTGGTAAGTCTGCCTCGCCTGCACTTTAGCTACGGCTTGGGCTTTCTGCCAATACCTGCGAAGTCGGTAAACCCTCCTTTTAAGCCATGTTAGCCTCCTGTTCCACCACGGGTTGAATACCCTATATTAGGTAATTTTTTGGCATAGAGGCTTTGCAAGCCCGAGTCAAGAGCTCAGTATGAGTATTAGCCATGATCTCAATGTCTTCCTACCGTTCTAATGGCAGGCACTTAAATTTCCGTTCAGCAAGGTCTTTGATTTGTTCGTCGAACACCTTTAGATCAGCTCTACCAGTGCAGAACCTTTCAAAGGCTCGAGACTCCTCATGACCGGTGCCTGCTCTACATCTGATGGTGAATTCAATGACTTGATGGTCGCTGGACGTCAGGCCTGCACGCACGCTCCAATCTCCTACATGTGCAAACATGTTTCTCGAACATAGAGTGACATCAATCCAGGATCTTCCGTTCAATGACTGGAAATTAGGAGCCTGATTCGAATCATTAAACACGTGCAAATCATATTGAGCGATAAAATCCTCAATCTTTTTACCACGCGGCACAGCTGTTTTGCCGCCTGATTTAACATCAGGGCACCACAACCGTGACTTAGCATTTAAGTCCACAGCGATCAGCACTCTTTTCCCTCTTAACGCATCAAGTACCGTTTCGAGATGCGAGAGATGCACCTCCACCTCGTCACTATACTGAAAGTAGTGAAAGACGACATAGAAGGAGAATCCGGAGTCCCGAATGTCGCCCACCGCACAGTGCGCAGAGCACAATTGTGAGACGCAAGCAAAGCCCAGCCGTCTTTGAATCCTCTGTCCGTAGATTGGGGGCTCCTGCATCAAAAGCATGTCAAATTTTTCTTGCCTCTGTAGCTCTAACAGCTCACCCGATACTATTGGCGAGATGTTCATATTGAGCTGCAGAATCTTAATTTCCCTAATCTCAAACCCCTCCCCCGTCTAGTTTACTTCAAAATTCTCAAGATTCCTACCAGTATTATTATTTTTCGTATTTCGTGTATTTTCAATTGGAGGCTCAGGGCCACTCTCACAAGCTACCGAGGAGGCGGCAGGGAGAGCGGCAACTAGACCTGGGAGCATTCGCTGAGAGTCGCACCTGACTAAAAGAATAGTCAATTTACGTGCCGATTCATCAACAAGTTCCAATCTGGTATTTTTATTAGGTTGAGCTTGCATTTAAGTATAAAGGGGTTTTTTTCGGGCCATTGTTGACCCTGCATTCCAAATCAAGTTCCATGTTCACAGCCAGTTCGTCATATGCCTACCACAGTCCGGCTTTCGAGCAGGTGGTTACCCTGGAACATCTGTAAGCAAGTCGAGCGTAGGAGATCTCTCCCGCGGGGAAGCCGCGATAGAGACAGCCCCACCCCGACTCGCCCAGGGCCCGAGAAGAGAGCCATACAAGTGTGTAGCATGCCTCAACTCACTGACACATTCGTTCAACGTGCCTCGTTCAGTCACACTCACCTAGAGGCAGGGAGAGTGTTTGACATCAAGTTTCCGAAGAATTTCTCGATGAATGCGTTCAACAGAGTCTCATACTTACTCGCCCGACCGTGAGATGTCAGTCGGTGCGAGGAGGATTAATTAGAAACACGGAACTCAACCGGAAGTCTTTTCTCGCTCGTGCCTTGCTGTATGTAGAGCAAGCACTTGCTCGTAATTTTCATCACAACAGACTTAGAGCGTTCGTCTACCACTCAGTTGGCTCATCACTCAGATAGACAGACTCTGTCATGACCAAGCTCGCACCCCACAAAGCAAACTTTGACCTTATTGTGCCAAACCACAAAATTATTATCGCATATGATCCTCCCTCTGATCTTTTGATCTTTAAGCTTCAGCAGGACCGCCCCAGAAGAGTTATTGGATCGAAGAAGCCAGGAGGATGACGGGCAAGGAAAAACTTTGCCATTGCATCACTAAGTCCCTCGCGCATTACTTCGTCAACACGAAAGGCAGGAAAATTTCCAAGACCCTTACGCATTGCTTCCGTAGCGCGGAAAAGAAAAATTGTCGAGCAGGTGAGCCAATACAATAATTGTGAGCCAATACAATACATCGAATTGCTATACCTTACTTATGCATCTCATGCATAAGCTGCAACACCACACAAAACGGAAAGAGATGCGCAAAGCCCACATCTGTCTGGCTTATTTTATGTAAGCACTGTCCCGCTTGGCCGCTTAGATGCTTGGGATTGACTTAAGGTTTGAAGCCTGCGGATACAGCTCTCACGAGGCGCCTCTTTAGTTCCCTCAAGCTTGGCGCCTGGAAGCTGTGACTTCATAAGCTAAGCATAAGTATATGATCCATTACCGTACACTGAAACAAGGTTTTAAAAATGGTCTCAAACTAGTAAAAATTCACCGAATTCTTCAGTTCAACGAATCGCCATGGCTCAAGTCTTACATTGAGTTCAATACAAGGAGAGCTAGTTCTAAAAATGAATTCGAGAGAAACCTATTTAAACGCATGAACAATGGGTATGGTAAGACAATGGAGAACGTATGCAAACACGTTGACGTTAAGCTCGTGACAAAGTGGAACGGTACGTTCGGTACCGAAGCCCTCGTAGCAAGACCTAGTTTCCACAGCCGAGCAATCTTCGATGAAAACTTGGTGGCTGTGGAACATATGAGGACCGATGTTTTGATGATTAAATCCATCTGCATATCGCTTAGTGTGCTGGACATTTCCAAAAGCTTGATATGTAATTTTCATTATGATTATATGCGACCGAAGTATGGTAATAACTATAAATTGCTACACAAAGACCCTGATAGTTTGATATATGAAGTTAAATGCGCAAAAATTTACACGGATATAAAGAAAGATATACACAAGTTCGATACATCTGATTATACCCGAATAATGACTACAATATACCATAAGCCAACAAAAAAGTACTAGGCCTCATGAAAGATGAGTGCAGCGGAAAGACTATAACTGAATTTATTGGCTTGTGGAGCAAAATGTACAGCCTTCGCGTTAATGGTGAGGATTTTGTGAAAAAAGCGAAAGACGTCAAAGCAGGTGTTGTCGAGAAAAGTATCGATTTCAATGACTATGTTCGCTGTTTGCAAAATTATGTATTTTAAACGAGAACACAGCATATAACACGATATCGACTTCAAAAAGTAGAAACCGTAAGGTAGTTAAAAGAGGCCTTAAGCCCTTTCGATGACAAGCGATGTTTATTCCCAAATAGCACAGATACCTTAGCTTGGGGTCATTATAAGATTGATGATGATCTAGTGTAAATACAGTTTATAAGTTGGAACTTGTATATATTGTAAATAGCTTAAATATTTATGTTTTTATATATAGTAAAATAAATAAGAGTTTCATACTGAATGGAAGTATTTCTATTAAATAAAACCTTACACCTAACATTGATTTAACAATAACTTAACATTGGTTTATCATTAACTTAACATTAACTTAACTATAGCTTAACTTTTATTTAACATTGATTTGACATAAAGTTCACTATAACTTAACATTGATTTAACATTAACTTAACATTGATTAGCATTAACTTAACTATAACTTAACTATTGTTTAACACTGATTCAACATTAAGTTAACTATATTTTAAGATTGGTTTCACATTACCTTAACAATGATTTAACATTAATTTAGCATTGATTTATGATTGATCTTACATTAATTTAAGATTGATATAATCTTAACTTAACATTAACTTAATTATGACTTAACTATAACTTAACTTTTATTTAACATTGATTTAACATTAAGTTAACTATAAATTAACATTGATTTATCATTTATTTAACATTAACTAACATTAACTAAAACTCAACGTTAATTTAACTATGACTCAACTATAACTTAACATTAATCTATATGTCTGACATATCTGTCCAGCTATTGCGCCAACTGTTAAAACTGCGCCACTTGACGTAACTCTTGTTACCAAGTTTCTTAAAAAACTTTTCTATGAGGTAAATATCTGGATACTTGACTTTGAGAATTTTCTGTTCATAAAAGCCACCAGCGATGAGTTGATCTTGATAGTCTTTAAGTTTGTATGTCATTGGGTTGGTTAGCAGAACATGATCGATGGTATGAATTTTAGTTGACCAATTTGGGGTGTCCCCCTTTTCAAATGAATTCTTGAATTTGCTTACTCGAACTTTATTATCAACTCTAAATTTTGGTCATCTGGAAGGTATTGTTCTTTACTTATAGAAACGTTGCAAGTTCTCAAGGCTTTGAGGTTGAACCATTATAGATTTCATCGCTGCAGTAATATCCTATCCGCTTTTGCTTTTTGTTGGAGCAGCCGAGGTACTTGAAACCTTTATTTAATAGAGAGTATAATATCATTTCTACCAAATCTGCCTACCAGGTTTTATCTATACCACGCATTTGGACACCGGGACGCGGGTGATTCTTTCTCGCCTGTTTATGTAGTTCTGTGACTACTGTTATCTTTTTGTTGTTGTTCACTTTCCAGAGAGTTCAATAGTGCATCTGGTTCTGAAATATGTACCTAGTTGCGGAATGATAAATCTTGATTTAATTTAGATTGCAAGTTATTTAGTTTTTCAATTATTGTTTCTTTGAAGATTCTCATAATCAGACTATTGTTCTCAATTTCTGATCGCATAGATGACGTGATATGATACACTGTACGTATCTCGTTTTGTATGATACGCGGCACGAGTCTTAAATTAAGTGCGTCGCGTTCTTGTTTAGCTTCTATGATATTGCAAAGTCTCTTACCCTCCAAGTAGTAATGATCGTCTGAAGTAACCCAGAAACCAACACCAGGATGTCCTGGAGGTCCAGGACTCGTTGTATAGCTCGATTCAGAGGATATTCGAACACGTCAATGCTCATTGTAATACTGATCCTAAAGTTAGTAGCATAGTAATAATATATGATTTGAGCCTTTCGCAATGCTTCAATTACACAGCCACACAAAAAAAAGTCTGTTATTTTTGACAAGATACATGTATTCCTATATATTTTGAGACGCTGAATCCGAATCTGAGGTCAAAATAGTACCTTTCACGATTGGCTTTCGACATAACCTCAAAAAATCGTATTTTTGAGTATACGATAGTGAAACATGGTTTTATTAAAGATTTTAAGCTGCTTAATTTATATATAGTATCAGTTTGGTGATATAACTAGCAAATCTGGAACATAACCTTAAAACAAAATTGTCTGAGCGGTGCTACAGCTTCATTCTCAGACCCTAACGTCCCCCTTCAGGGCAGCGCGCCTTCGTTGGCTTCATTACTGACTGGGCTAGAAAGTGAATCATTCTACACATCTCTTTTCAGAGCAATTGTCATCACTTCCAGTACCTAGTGCAGTAGCAGGTAATGACACCTAATATTTACACTCATCGCTGAATTATGGGCCGGGCTCAGGGGTAGACGGTCCTTAATTCAATGCTATTAAAATCCAGTTTGAACTGGATTTAAAGCGACGAGCGAGCAGTCATAAGACTGCTCGCTCGTCGCTCGTCAACATTCAGGACCGCGTATATAGTCTCTGAACGTGCAAAGTAAATGCGCAGAGAGTCGCGATGTAAATAACTTCTTGCGGCCCTGACTGTTCGAGCGATGTAGGCCGGTCAAGGGACGCTTGGTAGGAAGACAGAATCAGTGAAGTATGAACGACCATTAAGCCGGTCCGAAATCCAGTGGCCCATAATCCAGCGATGAGTGTAAGTGAATTCAATGGATGCAAATGAATTGACACTCCAGTCCAAAGATTTATGATTGAATCATAAGACAAAAGGCTCAGAACTCATAGTTCAAAAGGAACGCAGTAAGCTTACTTACGATAAATAAGATGAGAAAGACTTCTCTAAGAGGATTGTTGTTATACAGTATGTTCTTGGAATAATTTAACATATTTGTTTGTAACTATGCAGATTTGACTTAAAAACTGGGTTCTGCGGCTCAAAATCCATAAAAACGCAATGCTGGCTGTTGCTGCTGTTTTTTTTTTATGTTATGTCATAGAATTCTCAGTTATGTAACTAATCTGACTCTGTTTTTGGAATCAGCAGCTTGAATCCCGTAAAAAAAACACGTTTTTCCATCATATACTCCAAAATACAGTTTTTTGAGGTTATGTCGAAAACCAATCGTGATAGGTGCTATTTTGACCTCAGATTCGGATGTAGCGTCTCAAAATACATATGAATACATGTGTCTCGTCAAATGTACTAGACTTTTTTTGTGGCTGTGTTATGGATATAATTTCATTATTGTGACCAGGATTTCCAGCTGATTGAGACACTATGAGCAGTTGAAGTAGATTACCTAACTCATTAGGATCATCCCAGTAAATGTAGTCTAATCTTGAATCTGGTCTTACCATCATGAAGATAGGTAGTGAATCTGTACTGATTGATCGTCTTTGTTGTTTTAATGAACCCCTATTTGTTGACAGTCTTTCGAATGAACTATTGGTTGATCGTCTTTTCGTCGATTCTTTGTGTGAAAAGAAGTTTGCAATTATATTACTTTAAACTTTAATCCACTAATATAGGTTGGAAGAAACTGTACTTCTTCTTATGTGCATTGGTAGCAATAAGAATTTCTTTATAATTATTTGGATCATCAGCCTTAACGTAAGCTGCCTTAAGTTCTTGTTTAAACAAAAGTTCTAAAAATCCGATGCTCATTAGGTATGGCATAGAACCAATTTTGATATACGGATTTTTAAAACTTATAAGAGTAACACCAATTATGAAGGATCAATCGCTAAGGTTACGGACATCATCATCATCAGCAGTCGTAAAAGATATGTTATCATTTTCTTCTTCTTCATTTTCTTCATCATCTTTTTTTTAATCCTTCTTAATTTCCTTCTTAATTTCATGTCCGATAGATATATCAGACATGTTGACTAGTTTTTGTTGAGGTGTCACTATGGGTTTGAAAGTTTCACTCAATACATTTTTAGCATCTTCTTTCCCCAATTTGAATATACAATGCTTCCGTCAAATAAACAATAAATGAAATATTAAGAAACTTGGAATCTGAACTAAATCAAGATTTATCATTCCGCAACTCGGAATTCATTGCTAAGCTGGATGCACGATTAAGCGCTCTGGAAAATAAACAACAACAAAAAGTAAACAGTAGTCGCAGAAGTACATAAACAAGCGTAAAAAATTACCAGTGCACCGTGTAAAAATGTCTTGTATAGATGAAACCTGGCAAACAGATTTGGTAGAAATGATACCATAATCCCAAGTAAATAAAGGTTTCAAGTACTTACAGTTATTATATATTATTAT
>JBAGKK010017318.1:0-11669 GCA_037177015.1 Euceroptres primus
AAAGTTGTTGCGCCGTGAACATCATAACTCGTTACTGGATCATCTGAAACAAAAACAAAAAAATGCATTTAAAAGGCAAATACATGGCAAATACAATGCCGAAATGACGAAAAGACTTCAGAGCTAGATTGTATATATAATAATACCACTTAGACTTAATCTAGACTTAATCTATTATGTAATAACATGAAAGCTGATGTACAATAACAATCCTATAATTGGTGTATACTATTGGATTGACGAAATAAACTCAAATTACAAATTCAAAAATTACAAATTAAATAAATAAATAAAATCCAAAATGGCGGCTTCTAGAGTTTTCAACGAAATATTTTTAAACCTTGCTAGAAAAAGAATTTTGGCTGCAGAAACTATCTGATGATCCAAGACATACAAAGTTTTGAAAAAATCCAAGCTGGTGGCCCGTTAAATATTCGAAAATAGCTCACTTCTATAGTTTTCAACGTAAGTGTTTTAAGATCCAGAACGACAAAAATTTGGAAATAATTTCAAATTATATAGTGGTCAGTTAGATTTTTAAAAGAAGCACTTTATTTTATTATCAAAATTTATATTTCTTGATATAGACATTTAATCACGCGTGAAGTGAAACTATCGAAAATTGCCTTTCTTGCAAGGTTTGAAGATATTTCGTGAAAATTGTAGAAGCAAGATATTTTTTGAATATTCAATTAATCGCCATTTTTGATTTTTTCAAAATTTTGGATGCCGAGGATCATCAGATAGTTCTTAAAGACACAATTCTTTTTCTGGCAAAGTTTGAAAATATTTCATTTAGAACTGTAATTTTTGAATACTTAACTGGACGCTATCTTAGGTTTTTTCAAAATTTTTAACTTTTAGGGTCACTACCTGCTTTAAAATAATTTAATAGATTTTTTTATAATGTTTATTCAATCTTTGTTAATAACTACAAACATTTTTAAAAATTTTTTTCGACTTCTAAGGGCCGAAAAACTTCAATTTTTTAGTAAAAATATTTTTAAAAAACGACTTTTCGGGCTAATTTTCTTAACATTTAAAAAATTTTTGACATTTTAATTTTTTTCTTAACATGTGAACTAGGACAGGCCGAAACTATCGAATTTTGACCAATAAAATCCCGTCTATAAAAAAAAGTTGTCTTTTCTAATAATATTGTTTTGTGTAGAGATTGTGGTGATAATTAATAATAAAGAATCAAAATTGAATAAAAATTAATTTTAACCAAGTGATGATTTTTTTGAAGATTCGCAAAAAATGGGGGTTTTTAAATCGCAGAATGAAACTTTTATTTTAAAACTTTTTAAAATTTTTTAAATGAATTTTCATTAGCTTGAAGTGAAGAATTGACATATTATTTTAATTGTTATCTAAAAAAAATTTTCTCTGCTTTTAATTATTAAATTTCGGGATTTTAGACTGAAAAAATTCTCAGTGGGGGATTATATTGACCTTGCTGGATGGAAATAATCGTTTATAATGTTGGATGTTAATTTTGGCTTTAGAGTCAGAATAAATAATTCAATTAATTTTTAATTGAACCAAACGTTTCGGCGCATAATGGTGGCCCTCATCAGTGGTTAATGTTTATTCTTGTGGAAATTGTTAAATGCGTATGTATTCTGATATTTAAAAAATGAAACAATTTTTTTAAACAAAAGTTTCATTCATTGATTTAAAAAAATTATTTTTTTGCAAATTTTCCAAAAATCATAACTTGATCAAAATTAATTTTTGTTCATTTTTTATTTTTTACTATCATTTATCACCACAATCTCTTAATAAAAAAATCCACTATAATTCTTGCACTCATAGAAAAAAAATGTTTAATTAATTTGGTTCATATTTCAGAAAAAATTTCTTACAAAAGTTATAAAAAAATTTTGAAAAATCAAAAAATTAAATTTTCTTGAAAATGGCTGAATCAATCTCGATGGTTCAAATATATATTGTACAAGATAACACAACGGTTCTAAAAAAAATGCTGCAATTAGAAAGAAATAAAAAAAATGTTTGGAATTTTGATAAATTTTTTTTTCTATGAAAGGTGTTTGGTACCGCAGCACTCACGCCCTCAGTAACAACATATATTTATGCGAGCATGATCCCAATGGTACTTCACAGGTAAAAAAAAATTATTTTGTTGGCATTTACAAAGTATGTGATTCCATTGAAATGAGGGGTCTTCTTAATTTTAACTCATAACTCTTAAATGAGCATCATTCGAAACCATAGACACGCTTTTGCATAGATTTTACTTTACATCTTGCCCTACGCCATCACAGTAGGGCAAGAACAAATCAATTTTCAGGCTAAACTACTCATCCGATTTGGACGTTTTTAAAAAAATTAAAGTCTATTAAATTCCGCATTGTTATAATGGAGAAAATTTTTAAAAAATTTTATGAAAATTTTTTTACTTAATAAACAAAATAAGAAAACAATTTTTTGACTTTTGAAGACTGCCATTTAGTCAAAAAAATGTTTATTATACCGAAAATGGTCCAGGTAGAGGAAAAAACTCATTAAAAATGATATCGAGCAGTATTAATTTAATTAAACAAAAATTTAAATTGTTATAAACAAATTAGTGAACAAAAGTTATATCTTCTTTGTCACATTTAAATGCACTAAACCAATATTTTCAGGAGAAAATGGAAATAAAACAATGTTAACTTAAAATTAGAAGACGTTAAACATCAATTCCTAATTGTTTACAACAATTTAATAAACAAGTATGAAATTAAGACATGTTTAATTAGATAGATTTAGCTTTTTCAGCAGAATTAGTTATAAATATTTCACCAATGAACTTCTACTGTGGTAGTTTGCACTACAACAACAATCGTGTGTTATTTAAAAAGAATTTAGTAAACAAATGCATTGCTTGATTGTTTTTCAATAAATTAGTCTCGTTTTTTTTTAGTAGAATCTACTATAAATATTTCACCAGTGGCCTTTTGCTATGATAATTTGCAGTTGGACAATATCGTATATTGTTCAAACAAATTTAATAAACAAAGGCATTGTGTGGCAATTTTTCAAAAGATAAGCTTCGTTTTCCCAGCAGAATCAATAACTAGTATGTTGCCAATGTGTTTTGCTGTTTTACTTCACACTTAGGCATTCATTGTTTATTGTTTAAATAAATTTAGTTAAAAAATTAATTATTTGAGTAATTTTCAATATAGAAATTTTGTTTTTTCAGCAGAATCAACTGCAATCATCTCAGAGATAGTCTATTGTAATGATGATTCGCAGTTAAACAATAACTGTTTTTAAAAAACGAAGTTTATCTATTGAAAAATTGCCAAACAATACATTTGTTTATTAAATTTGTTTAAACAATATACAATTATTGTCTAACTGCAAATTGTCATTGCAAAAAGCCATTGGTGACATATTTTTAGTTGATTCTGCTAAAAAAAACGAAACTAATTTATTAAAAAACAACCAAGCAATGCATTTGTTGATTAAATTTGTTTAAATAAAGTTCAATTATTGTTTAACTGCGAATCATCATAGTAATAGACTATTTCGGAGTTGTTTGTAGTTGATTCTGCTGAAAAAATTTTTATATTGAAAATTGATCAAATAATTAATTTGTTAATTAAATTTGTTTAAACAATAAGAAATTGATGCCTAAGTGTAAAGTAAAACAGTAAGATACACTAGCAGCACATTACTTATTGATTCTGCTGAAAAAACGAAGCATATCTACTCAAAAATGGCTAAATAATGCATTTGTTTATTAAATTGGTTTAAATAATACACGGTTGTTGTTGTAGTACAAACTATCACTGCAGAAGGTCATTGGTAAAATATTTATAGTTAATTCTGCTGAAAAGAGCTAAATCTATCTAATTAAAAGTGCCTTAATTTCGTATTTGTTTATTAGATTGTTATGAACAATTAGGAATTGTTTTTGAACGTCTTCTAACTTTAAGTTAACATTATTTTATTTCCATTTTCTCCTGAAAGTATTGATTTAGTGCATTTAAATGTTACAAATAAAGAAGATATATCTTTTTTCACTAATTTGTTTATAAAAATTTAATTGTTTTATTAAATTAATACTGCTAGACATAATTTTTAATGAGTTTTTACTTTGACGTGGACCATTTTCGGTGAAATAAAAAATTTTTTACTAAATGGCAGTCTTGAAAAGTCAAAAATTTTTTTTTTCATTTTGTTTATTAAATAAAAAATTTTTGATAAAGTTTTTCAAAAATTTTCTCCGTTGTAACGATGCGGAATTTAATACACTTTAATTAAAAGAAAAAACGTCCAAATCGGATAAGTGGTTTAGTCTGAAAATTGATTTGTCCACAGACGCTTTTCTTGCCCTACTGGCGACACACAGTGTGGCTAAAAGCACTTTTTGTCGACAAAAGTACTGTAAGGCTTCCAACAATATTTTTTTCCTAACTTTTCAGATGGACCTTTTTTTAAGATCTTCAATTGGACTTAAAAAGAGCTTAAGTCAGTGTAATAACTATCTAGCAACAATTTCCAGTGGGTTAGAGTAAGAAAAAACTGTTTATAATATTTTAAAAAAATTAATTAACAAAAGCCACATTCTCGTAATTCGCAATGATTAGTTGTTTGAAACTCATAGTTTTTATGTAAAATACAAGAGAAACAAATACAAATACACAGTTTTCGTATGTCACAATGAAAAGGCTCAATTTGTTTTGCACAATCAACCAAAAATGTCTTGCCAAAGACTCTTTGTTGTAATTTTTTCAAATCAACAACAATTAATTGTTTAAACAATATTTATAAACAAATTCGCATTTCCAACATTATTCCACAAATAGCCCAAATTTTCTTGCGGAGACAACTAAAAATGTATTTGCAGTGACTCCCAGCTCTAATTTTGTTTAAAATAATAAAAAATAATCATTATTCAAACAATTTTTATAAATAAATGCATATTTTAACCATTTTTCCAAGAATAGGCTCCATTTTCTTAGCGAAATCAATTAAAAATGTATTGTCAATGACTCTTTGCTGTGATACTTTGCCGATGGACAATAACAGTTAAAGATTTAAACAATTTTTATAAACAAATGTACACTTTGGCCACTTTATAGCATGAATAGGCTTACTTTTTTCTGTGAAATAAACTAGAAATGTCTCACCAATTACTCCTTCTTGACAAATTTGTCCAATTAACAAAAACGGTTGATTATTTAAACAATATATATAAACAAATTCACAGTTTGACCTTTTTTCAATAATAAATATTAATTTCTTTCGGAATCAACAAGACGATTCCGTTGATTCCTTCTTGTCACATTTCTCTAATTAAAAAAAGTGTTGAGATACGATACTCAATAAATAGATAATTTGATAACCCAATAACCAAAAAACTCATCACACCTCTCATTAAGACATATACAGAGTGGACACGTAATGGCTTACATACATAGAGAAATATGCTAGCAGACATGCATCGATGCATGCAAAAGCCCTTGTACAAGGCTTCTTGTTCCTACAGAACGTTTTTACTTCTTGCATTTGCTTGTGATTCAATTTACGAGTATGTAAGCCGCTAGGGTGTCCACACTGTATAATGACCTTGGTTTTTTAGTTAATTCCGCAAAAAAAGACGCAAGGGAGTCATTGGTAAGACATTTCTAGTTTATTCCACAAAAAAAGGAATCCTATTCATGCCAAAGTGGCCAAAGTGTAAATTTGTTTATAAAAATTGTTTAAATCTTAAACTGTTCTTGCCCGCTGGCAAAGCATCATAGCAAAGAGTCATTGTCAATAATTTTTAGTTGATTTGGCTAAGAAAATAGAGCCTATTCTTGGAAAAATGGTTAAAATCTGCATTTATTTATAAAAATTGTTTTATTAATTCATATTTTTTATCAATTTAAACAAAATTAGAGCTAAGAGTTACTGGCAATACATTTTTAGTTGATTCCGCAAAAAATTGGGCCTATTCGTGGAATAATGTTGAAAATGTGAATTTGTTTATAAATATTGTTTATATAATTAACAGTTGTTGTTAATTTGAAAAAAATAACAGCAAAAAGTCTTTGGCAATTTTTTTTGGTTGATTCTGCAAAAAATTGAGCCTATTTATTGTGGCATGTGAAAACTGTGTATTTATTTATAAAAATTATTTAAATAATTGTTCAGCAGCAGCTATTCTTTAATAATCGCAATTAGGCATTAATTTCTCTCATATTTTATATAAAAACTATGAATTTCAAACAACTAATCATTGCGAATCACGAGAAAATGGCTTTTGTTCATTAATTTGTTTAAAAGATTATAAAGAATTTTTTTCTTACTCCAACCTACTGAAAATTGTTGTTAGATAGTTATTACACTGACTTAAGCTCTTTTTTAGTTAGTTTGAACATCTTTAAAAAAAGGTACATCTGAAAAGCTAGGAAAAAAATATTGCTTATTTTGTTGTTAAATAAAAAGTTTGCGTTTGGCCAAAGTGAATTTTGTGCACTGACTCGTTATACCTGGAAGCCTAACGGTAAAAAAACATCAAAATCCATTGAAAATTGGCTTGTAGAGAGACTTTTGTCTACAAAAAGTGCTTTTGGCCACACTGGCACTGTGTGGCGCATGTAACAGCTCACACAAAAAAGATCGAAAGTACAAGATGTAAAGTAAAATCTATGCAAAAGCGTGCTCTCTAAATCTGAATCAGTCAAAATTTTCACTGATTTCATTCAGTAACCCATTTCTAGCTAATTCATCAGTGAATTTTGACTGAATTTCAGTCAATTTCACTGAAATTCAGTCAAAATTCACTGATGAATTAGCTAGAAAAGGGCCACTGAATGAAATCAGTGAAAATTTTGACTGATTCAGATTTAGAGAGTGTCTATGGTTTCGAATGATGGTCATTTAAGAGTTATGAGTTAAAATTAAGAAGACGCCTCGTATACTTTGTAGATGCCAACAAAATAATTTTTTTTTAACTGTGAAATACCATTGGGATCATGCTCGAAAAAATATATGTTGTTACTAAGGACGTGAGTGTATTATAGGAAAAAATTGCTGCGGTACCAAAAACCTTTCATAGAAAAAAAATTTATCAAAATTCCGAAAATTTTTTTATTTCTTTCCAATTGCAGAATTTTTTTTCAGAACCGTTGTGATATCTTGAATAATGTATATTTGAACCATCGAGATTCATTCAGCCATTTTCGAAAAAATTTAATTTTTTGATTAAAAAAAATTTTTTTTTAACTTTTGTAAAAATTTTTTTTGGAAGTTGGCACTTGAAGTAAATTAGTCTTATAATGGTAGAAACTTACCACCCAAATTTTCGAAAAAATTTAATTTTTTGATTTAAAAAAATTTTTTTTTTAACTTTTGTAAAAAATTTTTTTTGAAGTTGGCACTTGAAGTAAATTAGTCTTATAATGGTAGAAACTTACCACCCAAATATGAACCAAATATTTGGTAAGGCAGACAAACCATGCTTACCTAGCCATAGCCTTTAATTCGTTATCCGTAAAAATTTAATTTAATTGTTGATAACTTTCATTTTTATAATTCTAGGAATATCATATGTTAGTAAAAATATGGAATAAAGTTACAAAAATGTTAATCTTATAATTCGAATTTTCAATATTTAAAATGTGATTTTTTTAAATTCAAATAATAATTGTTTTGTAATCCAAAAAACGTTTTTTTTAAATTAAAAAAATCATTTTGTTAAAACAAACAAAATATTTTTTTGATTCAAAAAAAAGTTTTTTGATGAGTGAACTTTTTTGTTCACGAACAACCTGGGAAAAATGTTTGTATGAATCAGATAAACGTTTGTTTGGTCAAACAAAGATTTTAGTTGATTCAACGAAATATTTATTTAACATAAATATTATTTGTTTAATTTAAATGAATTTGTTTGAGTCAATTACCAATTTGCACGAAACAAACAAATTTTATTTGAATCAAACAAATTTTATGTTCGATAAACGGTCAAACAACATTTTTTTAGTGGATAAACAGCAAAACAGTATTCATAACTAAAGAAAAGTGAAATAATATATACGAAACGCTACACTTCATATCATTTTAAAAGCGATTGTACTCCGGAAGATGGAGCTATCAATGCCACAATCATACTAAAATTGAAACCACTCTCAAACCCAAAAGTAGAAAAAAAAACTTTAGTTCCTTGATAAAATAATTAAACATAATTAAACTATGTTTACAAAATAATAATTAATTTTTAACCTAAAAAAAAGCAAGAAAGAATAGGATCATAATCGATTTTCAATTAAAATTACAACTTTAGCAAAATAAAACTTGTTTACTACTACTAGAATTTTTAACACTACCACCTAAGAAATAATTATAAAAGGTCGGCGAATTAGTTTCAGTTATTTATCAATTGTTTAAATAATTAATACAACAGAAACTAATTCGTCCACCTTTTATATTGATTGTTTTAGGTCGTGGTATAATAAAAATACCATTAAATCACGATATTTTAAGAGAAAAATTATTTAAACAAATAAAAATTATTAAACACTTCACAGGAAGTGGAACAAATTTTAATTACAATAAAATTATGAAACTTGTTGAATTATTTTCAAAAACTATAATTTTCTAGTGGACTCTGGTGAAACTTACATTTAGCAATGAAACAATATCTAAACAATTATAAAACAACTGAAATGAATACGATGACTCTTTACGCTAAGTAATTAGCTTGTAGCATTGCGAACACACCGTCAATTCAGAATATTTGTGAAAAAATAAATTATTTAAAAAATAAAAATTGTTTAAACAATAACAAATTACTTAAAACGTAAATAAAGTAGTAAGATTTATCTACTATTAATGTGAATCTGTGAAAAAAATGGGGAGAAAGTGATAATCAATGTCCAAATTTCGTCAAACTATGATTACCTTACTATGGGGGGTGGAATTTGGGACACCATAAAAGAGATTTTAAGGGTTGAAATGAAAAATTAGTTATGGATTCATATTCCTTGGAGAGTTTTCAGTAGCTGATATAAGTTAGTTCCTATGGTTAATTATACGCTTTCGCGTTTTAAACGAGAAATTGCCTTTTTGTCTTTTCTCATGCTAATCTTATGGGGAACTTTAAGGACCCAGCGTCACATGCATAATTGTCGAAATATAATCGAAATAAAAAATAAATAAAAAAATAATTTGTCGAAAAAGGAAACTTGATCTCTAAAAAAATTTTTTATAAAAACTTTTTTTATTTTTTAATATTTTTTTCTATTTATTATTAATATATATCTTTCTATTTATTATTTTTTAGAAATAATTATGTTCTTGTAATTATGTTCTTTCTTAATAAAATAAGAAATTTATTTTAACACAAAATTAACAAAAATTTTACGTATATTTTTCATCAAAATACGTTGTTACGACCAAAAAAAGGATTTATTATGTATTTTCAAAAAATTATTATTTGTTAATTATTATTAAATTGTAAATAATTTCGATAACTTATATTATAAATTTACAAAGCAAATAAATTTTATTTTTACCTAATCTTTAATATTTAAACTATAATCAAAGTATGATTCATTTTAATTAAAAAAATTAGTTTAAAACATTTTTTTTAAAGTTAACATTTTTTTGCTTTTTATATCTAATTTTCACTTTCTATTCTATTATTCCTCATTTGTGAAAATTCCATTGTATTCTTTTACTTTATTGCGAGGAATAATTCTAGTTACAAAAAGATGAAAATGTATGCGACTTCAGAAAGCTCCACAAGCCTTTCAAATAAATTTGTAGCGTGAATACTTTTACAGGTTCTTGTATTAAAGTTAATAAACCTAATGTGTACTAAAGGAAATCATTTTGAAAAAATTTACTTTTTCCGAAAGTGTCCTCTGCGTGGAGAATAACCCATATGTGTTGTGGAACGAAGAAACTAGCCTTACGACCGAAAAATTGATTTTCAGGTTTTTATTGATTCTGAATAATGAAGATTTCCCCTATCGAATAAAAAAATCTTTATTGCTCCAAGATCAAAATTGAATTTTCTGGAGCTCAAAGTTGTACGAGGGCCTCTTTATCTTCTTTCGTCTTCCTTTCACTTTGATTCGCTTTTTCTCGTAATAGTTATTTGTGATACAAGGACCCTAAGCGGCACTTTTTCGGCCGAAAATTTATTTCGGCAATTTATACAAGGCAAAGTGCCGCTTAGGGGCCGAGTGTCACAAACTATTTTTTATCACACCAGTCAATCGAAAGTGCAAATAGATGTTGCACAGAGTCCTAACCTAAAAAAGCCGAGGGTCCAGGGGCGGAGTCCTTTCTTTCTGTCTTCCAAGTTGTGAATTTGTAGTAAATTAAGCCACCCACTCATACCTGCATCGATAATATTCTAAGGAACATAATCTTCATCGCGATTTAAAACAATGTCGCTCATAGTTTGTTTTTGTTTTGTGCAAATGATGGCTAGTGCTCAGTCAGCTGAGCGTCGTGTCTTCTATCGACAGCGCTACGGTGGCAAGAATATGAATCACTGATTGTACCATAAAGTACAGCTACAAAATGTACGTCAGCCAATCAGATCACAGTCTTAGTTACTTTAAAGTAAATATTTTACGGCCTAGGCTAAGAAGTGCTACTTTAGTAGGTTCACAGTATCTAAAATCGCACTTATGATGGCGGTGTGATAAAAACTCATTTTCGGTCGTAAGGCTGGTTTCTTCGTTCCACGTCACCTATATTACCTATCACTCCTGAATATTTCAGCAAAAAAAAAGTTGATAAATTTCGCGTTTTAAAGTATCAAAAAATCAAAATAACAACCATTTTTTATTATTTCTTGTTTTTTCTCTTCGGTTTCGAAAAAGTGAAAAAAACTTGACAAACTGAAACAAGAAAAACTTTAAAATCTCAAAAAGTGCAAAAATGGCAAGGTTTTGAGAATTTTTAAATCTTTTGCAAAAAATTGAAATAACTTTACCGTTTGTTATAATTTTTTTTTTTCGTGGATTTTGTAAGAGTGCAAAAAACTGTATACACTGAAACAAGGAAAACCTTAATATCTCAAAAATGGAAAAAATGGCAAGGTTTTTAAAGTAAAATTTCCAAAAAACTTATTTTAACTTAAACTTAAAAAACTTAAAATTTAAAAATATTCGTCAAAATTGTAAAAATGTCGCTATGTTAATTTAAAAAAAATACGTGTCACCTTATTTTCCACGTACAAAAACATATTTCATTGACAAGCCAATCCTGAACATGTAATTCGCCGGCCTGCATGATATGAAATGGATTCGGTCTGTTTACTTTTTGCAAATTAAACTTTATTCACTTCTTAAGGAATGTTCAACGAATAATTTTCACCAAATAACTTTTAATTTTTCAACATGACTTTTTTTATTCGATAAGTGACAAAATTTCAAATATTTTCTAACTAATTTTAAATTGTTTAAACAATGGTTGTTCGCTTAAAAAATTGTATTCTCGCTTTAAATCATAATAAGTTGGAATTTCTTGAGATTAATGATACAGCAAGTGAATATTGAAAATGCTTTTTGTTTAAGACATTTTCCGATTGTTTAAACAATCGATACATAAGTGACATTGTCGCTTAGGTCCACTTTTCCATTGCTAGGTTTAAGAGAATAACCCTAAACCACAAAGTCACTTATGTATCTTTTTACTTTGGACGGCAG
>JBAGKK010017329.1:0-11668 GCA_037177015.1 Euceroptres primus
TTATTTAATTATTTTAATTATGTGATTAAATAATTATGAAATGATGAAATAATAATTATTGTTTGTTATTTATAATTTTATAAATTTAGTTTTATTTTTTATTATATGTATATTAAAATATACAAACATTTTACTGATTTAATTTTATGATTATTGTAAATAATTTTTTCAAAATGTTACATTTTTTGTTTTTTGTTTAAGTTATTATGTTGCCATTGTATATATTTGATACTCATGGCCCTGATTTGTGTGGCAAAGACAATCTTAGTTCGTTCCAGATGGCGCTTGCGGATGTGATGCTGTCGATTCTCATGTCAGTTTTCAATGCCGTTTTTACTGTTTTTGGGTAAATAATCGCGATCGGTCGCTATTTGTACGTAATTTCGGGCGTGAAATTTTATTGTGAAACTTCGAGAGTGCGGTTTTTTAGTGCAAGTGATGGTTTCAGCGTGTTCTCCAAAAGCCACATGTGGCTGTGTGGTGGTGTTAATGTGTACATCTGACAGCCTAAGCATTTTTTTCCAGCAAGGATTTTCCGTCTTTTCACTGGGATTTGCTGTGCCTAAGGGGTCAAGTGCCCTTTTTTTATTATTATTTATCAGCATTTGGAACTCGAAAGTTCATCCCTTAGGAAAACTATAAGGTACCATCTAAACCCGTCGGTATCGTCGGAAAATCTTTATTTCGTTTTAAAAACGCGGACTAAAATAGGGATTTTTTGCATGAATTTTCCGGGCCATGGCCCTTAAACACTAAAGTTACTTACTTAAAATTAAGTAGGAGAACAGTGCGATAAGAGATTCATACAGATAGAACTTTTTTCTTAAATGTATATTCGTAAATACGCGGAATTGAAAGTAGTGCTTTTTTGCTAATTTTCAGGTTTTCCAAGACGAAAATCTGGAGGACAAAATTTTTATGGAAAAGGCTAGTATTAATCTGTGTTTTGAAACGTATTTTAAAATTTAAAATCTGGAGTACAACATTTTTATGGAAAAGGCTTGTATTAATCTGCGTTTTGAAACGAATTTTAAAATTTTTGGTAATGTATTTTACTTGTAATAAATTATCAAACATTTATCTGGAAATTAATTTTGAAACCACTTCTAGGTCTAATTTGAAATCTTATGGATAATAGGGGTGACTCAAGAAGGTTTTCGGAAGTGATTTCAATAGTCAGAAATACAATTTAAAATTTTTTGAGGTCCTGGATACTTTAAAAATTGTCATTTTTGATATTTATCTGGAAATTCTTTTTGAAACCACCCCTAGGTCTAATTTGAAAACTTGTGGATAATAGGGGTGCCCTCAGGCTTATTGGTCAACAGCAACCATCATTTTCGTGATCGATAGCTCCACAGCTAGAAGGGAATTCTACCTTGCAAGTCGAAAATTGAGTTCACTTCTATCACGAAAAAAATTATGATAGAGTTTTCATAGCTGATAATATACACTACTGGCCGAATTGTGGCACCACCTGTTTTTCGATAACTACTTAACTCTTCTTAATTTTAATTAGTTCGTAGATAAAACTTAGTCTCTTATGTAAATAGGTTGAAGGCCATAAAAATTTTGTAAAATAGGAGCCCAAGGTGAAGTAATTTTGAACATTTTGTTAAAAGATGATATTTCAAAATTAGTTAAATTTTTAATGTTTTCTTAAATCTTATTTAAGTAACATCTGGAACATTAAGTACATTTTAAACATATTTAAGTATATTTAAGAATATTAAATATATTTTAAGTATAATAAATTATTTTTCATTAAGCCAGAAATAATTTTTGAAAACATACGGACGTGTGGAACATGGCGACAGTACGTCATTTTTAAAACGAATTAAACACTAACGTTACTTATTTAAAATTAAGTAGAGGAAAAACAGTGCAATTAAGAATTCATGCAGATAAAACTTTTTTAAAAATATTTATTCGTAAATACGCGGAATTGAAAGTGGTGTTTTTTTGCTAATTTTCAGGTTTTCGAAGACGAAAATCTGGAGGACTAAATTTTTATGGATAATTTTGCTGAGTACCATAGAAAAGGCTGGTATTTCCTGCCGATTAAACCGCACTGATACTGCACGGGCGAACGGCACTGAGCCGCCAGTGCGGTTTCAGTGCCTGTTTGTGCTGATTTCGGCACCTAAACGGCACTGAGATTTGAAGCAGCTGTATTAGGGGGATCGACCTTTCGTTTTGAGGAAGGATCGAGGGCGTCATAAAACCCTAAGGGGCCTAATCCCCTTCTACAATTCTCAAATTATTTATATTATTTATTCACATCATCATTATACTTATCTTTTACGTCTGCACTTTTTTATATTTTTTACTTATTATTTATACAGTACATCCCTTTGATGGAAATTCTAAAAGTGATAACCGTTTTTAGCTATCTCTTTTCGTTTACGAGATACTTGATACTCATTCTAATTTTGAACTTTTTAAAACAAATTTTAGTTTCTAATAATCGTGAAAATCCACAGGATCTGAATTTTTAACCGTCAATTTGCTAATTACAAAACTGCCAAAATTTTTGTATATAAATTTTAAACCTCTTCACCTAGCCATTGCTTTATTGTGAAATTCGTGGAAAGGGTCCTCCCCCGGGACTTGGTCGAGGCTATATAGGTAGACACAATACAACATGGAGGCATACCACAAGCATTTTCACTAACCCTATAGTATACTACTAACACACTACTAACATACCTTTTCAAAGACCTTACAGACGAGGTTCATTGGAATAAGATAGCCCTTTAAAATTTAAAATCGACACTTGAAGGGGATCTCAGGTATATTGAACTTACGGTGCAGGTAGCGCTTTACAAACAGCACTGAAACGGCACTGGTCAGTGCGGTTTCAGTGCGGTTTCAGTGCCGTTTCATCGGCAGGGATTAATCGGCGTTTTGGAACAAATTTTAAAATTTTCGGTAATTTATTTTACTTGTAATAAATTATCAAACTTTACAAAAGTGTCACATTTTGACAGGTCACATCAAACACATGTTTTTCCTCTCCTGTTTGAACTAGAACTCCGACATAGTATTATAGATAATAAATTGAAATCAACCCTGATTGTACTGTTTTTCTCTACCTAATTTTAAAAAAAGAATTTAAGTTCATTTTAATGTAGTTCATTTTGAAAATGACGCGTACTGTCGCCATTTTCCACACGTCCGCATGTTTTCGAAAAATTTTCCGAAGTCTTGCCGAAGTACAACATTCTCATTTTTTAAATTGTCGGGTCTGTATTCTTGCTAAGTGGAAAATATATGAATAGGTATATCTTTTTCGAAGAATAATAATCTGCACGAATAACTGAACTGTGTAGGCCTAGATGTTCTAAGGAATTTATAAAATAAAATTGTATTATTGAAGTTGACATCTATTTCTCATTCTTTATTTTTCTAAATTATCTGCGTAAAAAATTGTCAGTAATCATGATTTTGTTGTTATTATTATGTAATTAATTTTATATAAACATTTATTAATAAGTTTCATATTATAGGTTATAATATTTACTTTCATATTCATATTACATTTAATATTTAATTTGAAATTGAATTATAGTTAATATAATATCATTCAATTTTGAATATTTTTTATAACTTTATCAATAATTTTTTTGTGTAGGAGTAATAAGAATTACTTCATTAATTCGCTTAATGACAAATTTTTCTCCTGAGTTACCGCAGTCGGTAAAGTTGCACCCTGTAAAATGTAAAAAATTAGAAATCAGAAACATCAAGCACTTTCAAAACAACTTTTTACATTCTTCAACTTTGATTCATTTTAGCATCTTCTATTAAATTAATCTTATTATTTATTTTAACACATTTGCATTTTCTAATCTTTACTTCTATTTTTACACTTCGCGCGCAAAATGCTATTCAGAGGTGCACGTGAAGTTGCCTGGATTGATAGCAATAAATAAAATTATTGCATTAACTCTGGTGTATTCTGACTTCAAGTTTAACGCAGAATCATAACTGCAGCAATTTAAATGTATTTTCTGCTGTTCTTATTCATATTTTGCCAAATAACGGAAAGGTGACGGCAAGGTTACACACGTTCGCGAAGGTTTTTTCAACGCCCTTAATGAAAAAAATACTTAAAATGTCCATGAATTAACTTTTTTTGGAAAATTTTAAGTAGAATATTGTTGTAGTTTTTCAAAATTTTTTATGACTTTGGATTAGAAAAGATTAATTAAGGAGTAAACTAGATATGAATTCGATCTCAAGGCTCTTTGCTTTCTCATAGGGAAAACATTAATTTGTAATTTCTTTCAGTACTGAAAAAAATTACAATACAATAAAAATAGTATTAATATTTAGTAAAATGTAATTCTATTATAGGTCAATCGATTCGTTTTCAACGAATTTTTTTACTTAGTTGAAGATCGAAAAATTAAAAATGTCAAAAATCTTTTAAAAAATGGGAGATTTTCCTTTCTTTCAGTATTACAAATGATAAACATTTTATAAATTTTGAATAAAAATTAATTATACTATAGCTCAATCAATTTGTTTTTTTTGAGGAATGATTCATTTTTTTCATTTATAATAGAAAAATAAATGATAATATTTTTTTCTTTTATAATAGAAGAATATAAATTTAATAATATATAATAAGATAAATATCAAATAATATTGTGTTGTTAAATAATGCTTCTTCTATGAGTGAGAGAAGTCGAGAGAAAAATATTGTTTGCAAACATTGATCAATGAAGTTTGGCGTGGTTAGTAAATGTTTAAAATTAATATAAATTAAATTGAAGTAAATAAATTAAACGCGATTTAAAATTAAAGTTTTGAGAGGTTAACCCTCTGCCGGTTAAAGCGATTCCCCACGCCCTCAAATTTCTACCCGATTGCATTGCCCCCACGCGGTGGCCTCCGGGCGTTTTTGGGCGCTTTCGCCGGCAGAGGGTTAAATAATGAATTCCAATTTATTCTGCATTTTGAATCGATGTGTTCTATGAACAGTAGGCTATCATCTCTTTCTTGTTATGAGAGTATCTATCTGCTTTTTTTATATGAACTCGCCATCTATTGACAAACGGTGGATTCAAGAGCGATCTTGAAAATCTGATAAACTTTTTCATATCGGGAGCAAAACGAAAGTCTACTATTCGCAGAACCTATCGAAACGACTCGCAAACCTCGCTTTTGAGTGGCTTCTGCTCCTTTTGAACAACTATCTTTCCGCTTGTTCCGCCAGCGTTTAAAATTACTAATCGATACCTTTAACTTGTTGTATGTGAGCCATGTTGTCATAGACGGACGCGGGAGTAACGACGTCGGGGACATTGGCACCAATGTTGACTTTAATCACTTGACCAACCGGAGGTGGTGGTGGAGGATGATTTGGAGGCGGAAGTGCGTTTCTACCAGTTAAGGCGTTGACGTCTTCTTGACTTCGATGACCTTTGGGTGCCACACAGGCTGACTGCGCTTGAGCATTAAGATCGGGAGTACTGTGGAACTCTCGATGAAGATCCGAACCGCCTCCCAGACCTCCGAAGAAACGAACTCTCGAATTTGACTGAAAGTCCAAATTAAACTCAGTCTTAGAAGACTTTTAATCGAAGAGCTCAAGCAACGCATGCCCACTAGATGTTAGCGTAATTCGTTGCACAGGTAACATGGGATTAAATTTAGATTTAAAAATATGCTCGTCCCTTTCGCCTTCGGGGCGACCACATTCATTGCACGATACATTGTAAAAGAGAATCTCACTTTAAGTCTAAATATAGTCTTCTTTTCAGTTGTAATTTCAATCAAACCAGTTAGACAGGGGCACATTTATGCAATATCAGTCATCACAGTACCTATTCTTGTTAAAAAAGGCGAAAAGGTTAATTTTTTTCAAGAATAAGTGATAAATATGTGGCAAAATTTGTAAAATAAGGACCCTAAACGGTACTTTTTCGGCTGATTAATGCAACTTAACACGAGGGAAAAATACCACTCAGGAGCCGTGTATCACGCACAATTTTTTATCACATCTCTATCATAAGTATATCATAAGTACAGCAGCTGTCCCGAAACGGCACAGCAGACGTCCCAAACAAAAGTACAACGTTTGTCCTAGCGTTTAGCACCACCTGGGACGTCTAGTGTACCAAAATTTTTTCAGTGTAGATACTTTCTAGGTTAGTGCTCAGTCAGCTGACTATTGTGCACTTCTGCCGATAACGCCAATTTGGCGACAATCACACCGGCCGATTAATTAATAAACATTCCATTTAAGGCTTATTGACATTTTCTTAATTCAACTGAAAACGGAACTCTATTCTGTGTGCATTTTTAAAATGCTTTTTGGTTTAAAAAATATTGCTTTCTTAATTTAATATTCAGAGAGCGGATTAGCACAACCATGAAGTTAGCTGGAGAGCACAGCTAACTTCCACATTGCGGAGAACCCCGGTAACGCTTCACGTCCACCACTGCCCCCACTCACTTTTTCCTTTACCCATTCCCTTTCCCACTTCCCCCCAGACGACGATTCTCTGCAATGTGGAGCCAAGCAGTGCTCCCCAGCTAACGTCATGGTTGTGCTAATCCGCTCTCTGTTAATATTCAAAAATAAAAAAGTGATGTTAAAAACTGCCAAAAACGGTGAGCAAGTATACATGCTCTCTAGGATGCCTAAAGAAATGAAAAAATTCATAATATCAAAATGAAAAAAGATTGTGGGGTGAGTGATCAAAAAGTATGAAATATTTTGTTTTGTAACACTTGCACGAAATGTTCGCTTTTCGACGCCTGTGAACTGCCGAGAAAACTACTCTTTCCTGACTCATTTCCTTTCGGTACTTTCCTGTTTAGTTGCGCATTTCGCAGTAGTTTTCTCAAAGTGCACTTGCGAGCTTCAACTTTCCAACTTTTCTGCGTCAACGCAATTTGAGATAACTCTACTGTGCAATGAAAAACTAAACACGAAAGTACCGAAAGGAAATGAGTGTGTAACTTGAGAAGAAAGGGATTTCGTCTCGTGTGAAGTTTGCGACACTCGCCTCGTCTCGTTTCGGCGCCTCATCAATCAACAAATGGCATGTCTGTTAATAAAGCAAGCAGTTTAATATTTATCCCTCGCTCTATTTTTCGAAACAAGCACAATGGAAAATCCGCGGAAGAACGACACGTGAAATTTTAACTTTATAACAAGAAAAGGGTTTGGTGAAATAGATACTTCACGTAGCAAAACAAGGCTTTCCTGTTATTAAAGATAACTTTATGAAAAGGAGCCCAGAAATTTCTGTTAGAACACCTTAAAACCTTCCGAAAAGTCGTGCATCAGTTTCAGTATCAAACATTAGAGTCTTGCACGGAGAAGTAAAATCCTTTTTTAAAGATCATAATCTACTGGAAATTTTCAATGATGATCGCAGAGTTATAAACTGCGATGAGACGGCATTTTTCCTGATTCAAAAAAGAAGACGCGTTCTAGGCTGAAGAGGTGAAAAGGTCGCCAATAATTTAATAGATTGTGATGAAAAGAAATGCATTGCAAATTTGATTTCAGGTAACAATTTTTCTTTTGTCATTATTTTGAAAATTAGAAAAATTATATTTTTCTAAAAATAAATATTTTTTCAGGAAATACGGCTGGAGAACTGGCTCAACTGATGGTCACTTTTAAGTACAAAAGACTTCCTGCAGATATTTCAAAATCGATTCAAGGTACTTGGGGCTTTTGAAAATCAGAAAACGGATGGATGACAGGAGATGTGTCGCTCTTCAGTTCCCTCAAAAAGGAATGGAAAAAGTACGTCACAAAGTTTAGATAGTCTAATAGTGGAGACATAGTTGCTGGAATAATCTTCTCAGTTATTTCGAAAGAAGCTTTCGATGCAGTCAATGCTGAAAAAGCTTTTAAAAGCAGCTTTAAGATTTGTGGTTGAGGCCTTTTTGTCGTTGAAGTAACTGATTTTCTAAGTTGCTAAGAAGTGAACCTCTACAAGCTTACTTTTCTGCCACAAAGACCGTGAGAAATCATCTGCGCTTCTTAGAATCAGAAGTCTTTAATAGTATAGTGTAAATATACTAATAGAATAGTGTAAAATTTTAGCGACGACTTTAGATTGTTTCTGAATTACGGCGAGTGCTGCATACTTCACGCTCGTCGGGAACTTCCAACTTCCCACGTATGTCACGCACTATATTTTTTGTAACAAGTGCAAGGAATGTATTTCTGCACTTTAGTAATAGTATATGACCGCGCTGCCTAAAATTGGTAACTTTCCGCACGCTTTACAAACTCCTCATCAGCGAGGAGAAATTTTAGGAATTTTTCTCAAAAGCCAGATGTGACATTTCCACCACTACGTCTTCTCACTCAGCACGGAAAACGAGAAAACTTTGAGTGGTGGTTGATGCCGCGTGCTTTTTCTCGAATCTTATGACGTAGATGGTATAGTGAGAAGTCGTGGTGGTGGAAACGCTACATCTGGCGTTTGAGAACATTTCCTTAAATTTCCCCTTGCTGATGAGGCCTGCTTTACATACACCGGAAGTGTTACATTCCGTTTACGTGTTACAAAAATATAGTTAAATTATGTTTTCAGAGTTTACTTATATATAATTTTAATTGCTTATCCGCACTCACTTTCCACAAGATAAAGAAGCTTTATTTGAGGAAAACAAATTAATTATAATACAATCATGGTATTTAACCTATTTTTAGTCATATTTTAAATTCTTACAAATTGTATTCCACAAGAGGGGAAACGATAGATGTTGTGAAAAAGTGGGAAAAAAATTTTGCATCATTTACAGAACTTAAAAAATCGAAAATTCACATTGTTTCCTAAACGATGCGAGATTCGAAAAAAGTCAAAAGAGTAAGCTACCCTTAAAAAATTTTTATAAGAATACTCTCTTACTTTATTTTTTTATTTTTGCAATTAGGATGTTTTTAAAGCCGAAGGGGATTTGGATAAATTTGAAAGAGATAAATATGCAGAATATTCGAATTTTTCCGTATTTCTTCTGAACTATTACGTAAAATTTCTACTATAAATTGAGAATTTCTCAAAATTCGTCAGATATTATCTTATCATCCATCTGATTAAAACTTTCCTTTTGACGGTCAGATGTAAGATGTTGGCAAAAGAGTTAACATATGAAATATAAGCAGAAAAGATATATTCTGAGCCCATGTTATCTGAATATGAGAGAAAGTTTACGAAAAAAGAGTGCCTTCTTCATGGTGATTGAAGACGCTGAGAAGTGAAATGATAAGAAAAGTAGTTTCGAAAGAAATGTCTACCAGACAGGATCTCGTATGTTTTGATCCAATTGAGAAAGGAATTTGAGGAATGCAGGCCATCAGTTCGTCTAGAAGGATTTAAAAACTTGTTGTCTCTTCAAAGCGTGATGCTAAAACTGAGAGGTAAAGTAATTTCGTCGCTTAAGCAAACTCTAATCACCTGGATTCATGCAATTAATGAATGCGTTAGAAAAAAAGTATGCATTTTCGTTGAATTAGTAAAACATATCCTTGTCCTTCCGCCCCGCATGCCAAGATCGTATTCTGTTGTATACTCGTACAGGATTGCGCGTTAACTATAACAAACGTGCAAGCAACCAGCATTATTTAAAAACATGCTTCAAAATCGATGAACACAACTTATTTAGCCTCAAAGAAATTAAATTTCCTTAAAGTCGGTGTTTAACGAATACTCGTCGATCAGTCTCTGAATGAGAAAATAAATCCTAGGGACATTCTCGACTTCAGATAAGTAAGATACCTTCATAAAGTTCATTAGACATATCGAGTATGAATTTTGTGAATTGGGTTCGAAAAAGTACCGAGTCTTACTTTTCCTTTGCGTTTCATTTCCGCGACGCTTGCATAAACTCTGTTGCCCTTTGAAGGAGAGGATGGATGAGACTTAGTAGACTGGCCGGTTTGAAAGTGAGAGCTCATCATGGACGAGCTGTATTGGCCACTAGGATTACCCTGTTGACGCTGAAAGAGCTCCTGGAATAAAGGAATGACGATGCTGAAGCTTCCATCATCGTGCAGTTCATGCAGGCCAGAAAACGAGCATTTTGTCGAGACCATCGTGCTCCATGACAAGTCTTTGAAAGATCAACTTACCTCGAGCTCTGCAGCGGTGATGCGACTGGAAGTTGGTCTCGATCGTATACTTGCTGTTCTGGGTTGTACAGGCGTATTTTGACCCGTGTTAGGTGCCGTAGATGGTTGCTGTTGCAGGTGAATCGATTCGACGCTGCTTGATTTTGCCCCAGAGGATGCGACATCGTCTCGATCGTCTTTTTCACCACCACCCTCTGAAAGAAATTCAATTGACCTATTAAGTAGACATTGAACAAGGAGAGAAAAATTTGTTGGTTTTTTAAAAGAAAATTGAGATTTAAACTAACTTACCTAAGCCTGCAACCATAGATCTAGCTCTGGCTCGACCGACGCTCAGAGTAGTTTTGGGATCCCTTCGAGGAGGTAAGGGAGCTGGAGATCTCCCTAACGTTCCTCCAATAGCAACATTATTATTTCCCTTTCGAGGTAATGTAGCGTACTGTCTTTGAATCGGTTGACTAGTTGGCAGTACTGCTGCCGAATGTGAGTTTGGAAGACTAATAACAGGCGAGAGGACCGTCATCCTCACCAGTTCTCTAGATTTTTGGATGAGATCAACTACATGGTCATGAGAGGCCGTGGTTACATCTTCGCCATTAATCTAAAGCAGTAAAAATAAGTCATTGACATAAAATTTCAAGAAAAAATATAAGATTAAGTTTAAAAGTATAAATGGAGCAAGTTTTGAAAAGGGGAATAGGGCCCACTTTGTCAGAGGCATGTACTCGAATAAATTCCCAACATTTTGAGTCGAAGACGAATCCTCTAGCTTGAAACACGCGGCACCTGAGACTTTTGAAGTTTGAACTGCGTTTCTTTTTTTTCAGATTCACAGGATCTGAGAGAGAAATTCATAGGATCTGAGAGAGAAATTACACGTGATTGTATGGGATTGCAAGTAATTGCAAGATTGCTCGGGATTTTATGAAATTGTAAGATTGAATAGGATTTCCTCCCGAAAATCTAGACAAATTCTAGAAGATTTCATCTAGACCCGTTTCTAGATAAGTGTAAACAAAATCTAAACGAAAAAGGGTCTCAGATCCTATTATGCAGTGTACTAGTGAAGCTATAACTTACCCTTATTAAGAAGAAGCATACCTGCACTGACCGGCACCAAGCATGCTTAGAGCGTGTCTAGAGCGGATCTAGTTTGCTTAGTTTGCATGTTATTGTACATCTAGGAAATAGTCAGAAAGAGTCTAGCCAGGTCTAACGATTTTTAAAAAATATTTGAAACGATATGAGTGTACAACCAGAAACAATTAAAGAATCAAATATATAAAATATATAAATAATCTCAGTTGAAAATACTATTTTGAAATATTTATTACAGGTATATTAGAATTTTTTGATGAATTTGTTACATCCAATTAAAATATTAACTTAAAAATTAAAACAATACATTGTAATTGCGTATCATAAAAAAAAACTATTTACTAACTGAAATTTGTGTAAATTCTTCAATTCTTCATTACATATCGACGCCTCCACTGCAGAGGGCTCCAAGTTCTTTTCGCTCCGTATACAGCTCCAACTCCTATGCTTATACACAGG
>JBAGKK010017340.1:0-11667 GCA_037177015.1 Euceroptres primus
ATATACATGTATGGAGCATAATTTTTTAAGAGTACCCTCCCAAAAAAATCAAGTTGTCCAATTACTAGCTCAAACTTGCATAAAGATTACTCCTTACGACCTTTCGAGTGGAGTAAAAAGAATTTTAAAAAATTCAAAATTTAGTCTTCATTTTTCAAATCAAAAATATTTTTGGTCTTTTGAATTTCGACACTTTTTTTTCTTTTTTTTTTAGAAAAATAAAGCTTAGAATGTTTACTTTAAGAGCCCTGAATATGAAAGTGGATTTTTTTTATTCTCGAGCAATTGAATTTCGAGTAATCCGATCTTTTCAAAAAATTTTCTTATGCCCGAAAAAGTTGCGTCAATTTTTTTGGAAATGAAATTAATGATAACCAACATTAATATAAAAATAGAAATTAGAAAAAAATTTTGTTGATTTCCGAATTTTTTGAAAACTGACAAAAAATTAAATTTTTTGAATTTACTTAATTGCGCATTTTTAATGTGCAATTCTCGTGTAATATTCAATAATCTGAAATTCTCGTGTAAATGTGACTTGCTTATTAAAGATGCGCAACTAACCAAATTCAAAAATTTCATTTCTGTCGATTTTCAAAAAATTCTAAAATCAATACATTTTTTTAAATTTCTATTTTCACATTATTGTTTGTTATCATTAACTGTATTTTCCATAAATTTGACGTAATATTTTCGCGCATAGGAATTTTCTTTTGAAAATATCAGGTTACTGGAAATTGAATTTCTCGAAAATAAAAAAAAATGCCACTTTCATATTCAGGACTCTTAAAGTAAAGATCCTAAGCTTTATTTTTCCTGAAGGAAAAAAGAAAAAAAGTGTCGAAATTCAAAAAGAAGTCACAAATATTTTTAATTTTGAAAAATGAAGACTAAATTTTGAATTTTTATAATTTCTTTGTGTGTGTGTGTCTGCCTGTGTGTGTATGTATTATGTATGTATGTACGCATGTACGTATGTATGTATGTATTTATGTATGTATGTATGTATGTATGTATGTATAATTTAGTGAATTTCAAAACTCAATCTATGAAAATCGATTTATTTATTTTTTTCTATTTATTTTATTTTCTAGTATTGTGAACAAAATATTTCTTTTAGGTACAGTTTTTGGTATCAAATGCTAATAAAAAATTAAAATTAACAAAATATAACTTTTGCTTGAATTAGAACTTTCTTTAATTCAGCAAAATTTACATTTTTTAGCATTAAGTTCATTAAAATTAAATTTTAAAAAATTGTAGTATTAGGTACGAGATGTCTTCAGTTCGCACTGGAGAAGAAAGGTATAGTTTCCTTAAAGCTCAAAAAAATTTCTTCTTAGACTTTACAGCTGTTATAAAAAGGCAAAAAAAACTAAACTCACGAATTTTTAGGAAATGTAACGTCTTAGAGAAAAAAAATCGTGATAAGGAAATTATGGCTTGCTTGTCCATTGCAACTAGTTATATGTCATACATAAAACTAAAAAAAAATGTTTAATAAAAATTAACTGAATCCTAAAAAATGTCACTTTTCCTCATTTAAAAAACAAAACAAAACAACTTAAACAAAAGTTAAATTTTGTTAGTTTTTATTAATTTTTTATTAAATTTTTAACCTCATTGTGACACCTTAGGACCATTTTTGATTTTAAAAAGTCATATTTATTTGTAATAAAACGTAGCAACTTTTCATCACCAGCCATTTTCGATTTTTAAAAATGTTGTATTTTATGCCCACTTTATTATAAAACTCACAAAAGTATGTGTGTACTGAACTTTTGACGCTAATGTATAGTAAAAAATTTAAATTAATATGTATACTAAATTAAAATTATTTTACATTAAAAATAATCAAATGAGATAGTTTTTATACAACATTTCAATGACAAATGTCAAAAAAGATTTGAAGTTTAAATAAAATTAAATATGACTCGGGGCACGATAAGTTTTGTCCCGGCACTGGTCGTTTCTCACAAGCGGTAAGAATTTCCTCTGTTTAGTATATAAGGACCATTTCGATCGGAATACTCAGCATGCGATATTCTTCGTTAGCGAACTGCGTTTTATGTAGTAGTATTAAGTTAAGTTGTAGAATTAGGTTTTGTGTGCGTCAAAGAAGTGAAGAATTGCGTGTCTCGTTTGTGACCTGTATGACCTTGTGATGTAAACATAAGACTACAAATCTGGTGTCTGCTTCGCAGTACGATTTTTTCTTATTTGCTTTAGAACCCTTCATATTTTACCAGTCTGTCTTGGAAATTATAACCGCTGCCTCTTCACTGTTTCTCAGACTGTCTTAGAAATTTTAGTGGATCAAATTTTTTTTAATTTAACCAAATTTCCTATACAGTTCAGGACTTTCTGTTGTTCTTTTGATTACTTAGTATTGGAATCTCTTTTAAATATTGAAATGAGGAGACTTCCAATTTTTATAATATTTTAGTGCCCGTCCAAAATTCCCAGACTGAGTTCTACACTTTTGACAGGACAAATTTTTTCTGTGTACCTGTTACCGATTTTATTATTAGTGAATTCACGAGTGAATGAACCTTCAAAATACCTCCGGACACAAGTTTTATATTAGTTACGTATGCACACATTTTTATTATTTACTATTATTACTTTATATAATTTTTATTTAATTTATACCATTTTCTTGGACTGGAGTTTCTTAATAAATCTTGATGAAGAGTTTTAATTCTCCTAGCCATCAGGTTCTTCGTTATGTTTAATGTACTCTAGTGGATAAATTCAATCCACGGTAAAGTGACAGCTTCTGCGTAATAAGTAACAATTAGCTACAACAATTGAAGAATTTCACCTCAATGCCAAATACAGATTCAAATACAGAAGCTCCTTTCGGGATTCACCTTCAAGCTTAATTAAATCTGTTCTGTCTGTTTTTCCAAGCGATGCGACTGCTCCGTTCACATAATAAGTAAAGTGGCTGTATCCTTTAACACAACGTTCCACGTTTTAGACGCTTTTCATGTGTTCAGTGTTTAAAGTATCTTCATTTTAAAAACAAGCGTAACTTCTAAAAATATAAAATAATTACACAATAAAAAAAATGTTACAATGTATCAATTGTTCAATTCTTTCAAACACATAGTAAAAAAGAATACTTAAAACTGTTAAACCCTTTAGGAACCAGAGGGAACTTTGTTTCCCAGAAACGCCGTTAAAAATTCATAACTTCGTGATGAATTAAGATATCTTCGTTTTCTCTATATGCAAGAGAAAATCTTGTACCGTATGCAAAAAATTTGAAACCCCATAGGTTTTGTTGCATTCCATTAATAGGACCGCATAATGCACTGAACTTTTGGGGTATTTTTTTCCATATCACAAATAATTTCAAAAAATGGCTAATACATGCTAAAACAGATTGCACAATTGAAATTAAATTAACAAGAGTCTACAAAGCATGTATAGAGTTCTACAATTATCAAAAACTATCCCTGATAATAAACCAACTCCAATAATAAAAACCATCCCCTCTAATGAAAACCACGCCCAATAATAAAAACAACTCCCAATAATAAAAAACAGTTTATTTAATGCTTATAAGTTCCCATTGAGTTTTTGTGAAAGAAAGTATATCCTGAAACGTGGAGAAAAAGTTTTACGAAAACAGTATATATACTGTTGTGACTCCTATAACCTAACCTTATACGGAAAAAATTATTGTAAAGAATAGAGAAAAATCAAATTATTGAAACTTTTACTTATTACAATGTTTATGTATAGATAACATTGACATTGAATTGAAAAGAAGCTACAAAGAATGTACAAAGCACTACAATTATAGACAAATACCGCTGAATGTAGGTTACAGGGGTTGGAACCGTATGCAATTCTCGTAAAACTCTTCTACACGTTTCAGGATATATTTTCTCTCCCGGAAACTCACTGTAAACTTATAAAGCATTAAATAAAAAGTTTTTTTTATTGTTAAGGGTAGTTTTGCATATTCAGGGGTAGTTTTCGATAATTCGTAGTGTTTCATACATTCTTTGTATAGCTTCTTTTCCATTCAATGTCAATCTTATCTATACATAAACATTTTAATAAGTAAAAGTTTCAATAATTTTATTCTTCTCTATTCTTTACGTTAATTTTTTGCGCATAAGGGTAGGTTACAGGGGTTGGAAGCGTATCCAATTTTCGTAAAACTCTTCTCCACATCTCAGAATATATTTTCTTTCACGGAAACTCAACATGAACTTATAAAGCATTGAGTAAACTGTTTTTTATTATTGAGGGTGGTTTTTTATGTTTAAGGATAGTTTTCGAGTACTTTATACGTTTTTTATAGCTCCTTTTCAATTCAATATAAATTTCACCTGTAGGGACTAGATAAAATGGGCTTATTACATTGTAATAAGTAAAAGTTTCAATACTTTGAATCATCTCTGTTCTTTGGGGTAGATTTTTCGTTTAAGGGTAGGTTACAGAGTTTGGAAATTTATGAAATTTTTGAAAAGCTCTTTTACACATCTCAGAACATATTTTCTTTCACGGAAACTCAACATGAACTTATAAAGCATTGAGTAAACTTTTTTTTATTATTCGAGGGTGGTTTTTCATGTTTAAGGGCACTTTACGAGAGTTGGAACGGATTTTATTTTTTTCGTGACTACTCCATGGTTTTATATATGTGAGTGGAACGAAGAAACCAGTCTTACGACCGAAAAATCGATTTTCAGGTTTTTATTGATTCTTAGTAATCAAGATTTCCCCTATCGAATAAAAAAATCCCCATTGCCCCACGATCAAAATTAAATTTTCTGGAGCTCAAAGTTGTATGAGCTAAAATAATAACAACTTGCAAAAATATTTCTTACTAAGGTGAGGGGTGGTTTTTGTGCTTAGGAGTAGTTTTGCGTGAATGAAAAATTCTGACAATTTATTTATTCTCTAGAATCCTGATTGAATTCAGTTCACTTGTAGTTTTGACCCTGGAACACCCACAAAAAAGTGGAACCCCAAAGGTTTAAAATGGTTTGGATCAAATTCAGTAAAATTTGTCTGGATTTAAGCAAAATTGATTCTAAATTGAGGACTCAATTCTGAAATTCAGCTAACGAGATATTAAATTTAGACCATTATTGCTTAAATTATGACAAAACTTTTTACTAAATTTAATCCAAACCACTTTGAGGTGTAACAATTTTAAGTATTCTTTTTTACTGTACAGAAAAATATCCACTTGAAGAAAGAAGAGCCCGTTACATTAGAGGTCAAGATATTTTTCTCTACAATTAATTCGTACTGCGTCCCAAAAAACTTTTTTGAAAAAGGTACAAAGAATCACATTTACACTCATCGTTAACTTATGGGCCGGGCTCGGGGGTAGATAGTCCTCAATTCAATGCTATTAAAATCCAGTTTGAACCGGATTTAAAGCGACGAGCGAACAGTCTTATGTCAACATTCAGGACCGCGTATATAGTCTCTGAACGTACAAAAGTAAATGCGCAGAGAGTCGTGGTGTAAACAACGTCTGGTGGCCCTGACTGCCCGAGCGATGGCGCCATCGCGAGACACTCAGGGGCGAGGGACAGAATCAGTGAAGCGTGAACGACCATGAAAGTGGCCCATAATATAGTGGTCCATAATTTAACGATGAGTGTATATGGATTGCCGATTTTCTGTGCTTCTTAGGTCAAAAGTATCCGTGACAAAACGAAAAAAAATAAAATAAATAAAATTCTACGAAAATTAAAAAAAATCGAATATTCTAACTTCAACGGTTTCCAAGTTATAGTCTTCCAACGTACTCGCATTTTTTTGCATGTTTAGCTTAAAAATATATACTTTTCAGTTTTTCATCTACACCTCAAAATACGTTAGTCCTACGTAGAAGTGATCTATAGATCAATGAAAGTAAACGTAATTTTCAGTATTTTAAAAAAATTCCAATGCTCAAGGTCTATCAGGTCACGAGATACGAGTTGTCAAAGTTGATAATATTTTCCTGTTTTTCCAAGGTAGTGCAGGGCTCACATTTTTGTGAAAATAGCTTGCTTCTAAGGTGTTGCACGTAAAAATACTTATAATATTAATTTAAAAAAAAAATTTTGTATAAAACTAAAAAAGAGAATGTTTTAACTCTATTATGCTCCGAGTTATGACTTTTCAAAAATTTCAGGTTTTTCTCATTTTACAATCAAAAAATTACAATCTTTTTGAAAATAGCTTGCTTCTAAGGTATTTCGCTCAAAAATACAGTACCAGTCATAAACTTGAGATCACGTGTTTTTTGTGAGATGCATAAGTTGCATAGATGCATAATACTACGAAAGCAATTGAAATTCTGTATCAAATAAAACCAAGGTGAAGTGATTTTGTCAATTCTATAAGAAAATATTGCAAGAAACGTGCATTTTTCGATTTTTTATAAAACTTTCAATAACTTACAAAATAAGAAAATTTTTAATATCCTTACGCTCATTTTAAAGATAAATCTCCATAGAATATTATGAATGTGTGAAGAGAACTAACTCTCCATTGTTTTCCCTCGATTCTGACAAAGACTGAACTTGGCTCAGAAAAGTTTTAAAATTGCAATAACGTATAATCGATTATAAAAAAATATTTAAAATAATTTTATATTACATTTTTATAAATTTTATTAGAATACATAGAAATATTAATTTCTATATTTTATAAAATTAATTTTTCTGCGTACTTTCTTTATTTAAAAATTTTCAACTTTTTTGTTCCAAGTTCAATCTTTGTTAGAATCGAAAAAAATAGAGAGTTCTCTTCATACACTCGTGAAATTCTATCGAGATTTATCTTTAAAATGAGCCTAAGGACATTAAAAAATATTAATTATTTCGTAAGTTATTGGAAGTTTCAGAAGAAAAACGAAAAATGCAAGTTTTTTTGCAATATTTTCTTTCAGAATTGACAAAATAACTTCCCTTTGGGCTTATTTAATTAAATGTGTCAAAATTCTACGTCTGATTATCCCAAGACGAAGTGTTTCTGTGCATTACTTAAGAAGATATTGCCAAAAAAGTCCAAATTTCAGAGTTTCATTAAATTTTGGATATCTCTTGAAAGAGTGGATATTTTTAAGGATTCTTGGGCTCATTTGAAAGCTAAATTAACATGGAATATGATGATTGTGTCAGGAACATCCTAGTAAAATTTTCTTGGATTTTGCCAAAGTCTAAACTTGAAACAAGAAAGTGGTAAACATTTTTAAAAATTCTCACACTCAAAAAAAGGGCTTAAAAAATTATGAAAGTGCTAATTAGGCAGGCTGTATATGTTTAAGTCACAGAATCGTTTCCGGACGAAATATGTTGTTTCTCCAAGGATTTTGGACCACACGTATTTGACCGATTTAATGAAACCATTTTTTTGACAAAGTTACGAGTATTTGAACTTTTAAAACTGATGACGCAGTTTTACTGATTCTTAATTGCATCACTATTATTACTATTTGGCACTGAAGAGGGCCCCTACTTGAGCCGAAACGTTTGCCGATCCTTAAAGTTTATTTTACAACTAAGTAGATCTTAAGAAATAGACCCCATAACCAATGAAATATTATCAACGATTTCATATAAAGGGTCAATGAAAAGTACATGTCCAACATGTCACAATTCTATCAAAAATTAGCCCAATTTTTTTTAAAAGTGTTGTAGTTTCCAAAGTAATATAGGTATTTGATTTTCTCTTTTTGATTCTGATAGATCTATTCGTTGTTTTTCGGAATTCGGTGGAAAATTTCAAAAAATTTTCAAAATTGATAAAATGGCGGCGGTTTTTCTGAAAATTTTGAAACTAAGTTTTCTCAAAAACTTCAGCGTTTTTATTTTTCTTAATTCTTTTCTAAGTTGGTACTAATATAGTAAATACTTCCTAAAGGAATTTATCTTGTGCCCGCGCCTTACAAAGGAGAAAGAAATTTTTTCTTTCTAAAAAATGAAAATTCGCAGTTTTTGCCAAAATAAGACGAGATACAAAAAAAGTTAAAGGTTAAAAATTATTCATCTTAAAAAGATCTAAAGAAAAGTCTCGTGACACTGTTTTCTATCTTGCGTTATATTCGTCATTTTTACGCAAATACAAATGAAATCGGTAAAAATTGTGTTTCACTGAAAATAATACTATTTTATGAAGTCATCAAAAATAAAAGAGGATGAAAATCAACAAGTTTCAACTTTTTTCTTGAAAATACGTGTATTTTCGGAGATACTCAATATACTATAAATTTTGAAATTTTACTTAAGTGTTACATTAGTCATTATTTTTTATTGTCTATACCTTGAATTTAAGCAGAAAATAGTATTAGTTTTAGGGAAACACAATCTCTTCCGATTTCATTTATATTATAGTAAAAATGTCGAATATAACGCAAAAGATAGAAAAAAGTGCCAAGAGACTTTTCTTATATCTTTTTAAGACGAATAACTTTTATCTTTTGACTTTTTTGTATCTCGTCTTATTTTGGCAAAAATGCGAATTTTCATTTTTTAGAAAAAAAATGTCTTTCTCCTTTCTAAGGCGCGGGCACAAGATAAACTCTTTTGGGATTATTCAACATATTAGTACCAATTTAGAAAAAAAATTAAGGAAAATAAAAACGCTGGGGTTTTTTAGAAAATTTAGTTTAAAATTTTTCAGAACAACCGTCGCCATATTGTCAATTTTGAAATTTTTGAATTTTTCCGACGAATTCCGAAACACAACGAAAAGATCTATCAGAATCAAAAAGAGAAAGTCAAATACCTATATTACTTTGGAAACTACAACACTTTTTAAAAAATGGACAGATTTTTATAAATTACGTTACCAGCTTTAAAAATCTGTAGGATAATTTTTATTAAATATAAAATTGTTCAAATTTAAATATCGTGGCAAGCTAGTAGCGCCACCGTTAGGCGATATGCGAAAAGAAATAAGCGTGAGCGGTTATCAAAGTTAGTTACGCACTTCCTGCCATCGGCATTACATCGTTTTTGTATTTTACTTTAATTTGATTGATTAAAATGAGTTAAAAAGACCAATCTTGTCATCCCTGTGCATCAGTAATCCTACAAATTTTGGGGGATCAACCGGGATATGCCAGAAAATGCTTGTATTGAGATAAGATGGCAAGAAAGACGTGAAAGGGGGTAACCTTGAAGTCGCAAGGAGAGTTGATTGCATAAGAGAAAACAATGCGATAGACTTTGAAAAGCTGGGAAAATTGAGGACGGAAGAGTCCATGTTTTAAAGGAAAGACGAATTTGCTGACCACCGAAGATGTAAATGATAGACTATCGTTTTTAAAGCACAGAAGACGTGAATGGTAGACGGCCATTTTTTATCCAGACGAAGACGACAAAGAACGAACACGAGATTCCACGACGGCTATTTTCGAATGCGTAGATGATAAGTATATTTTGATGTGAATTTTATTTACTTGTCGATCTTGATTGTAATGCTGATTTTACTTTCTTGTTTTGATCACCTTATTTTGATTTAAAAAAAAAAAAAGAAAATATGGGAAGTTGTTTTTCGGTTGGTGACCTAACCTCAATATGCAATGTTTTAGGACTAAGCTATCATGGCGATAAAGAACAGTTACGGGAGAATATTATTCGGTCTTTAATGTGCATAAATTCGTTAGCTAATGAAAATAACGAAAGTGACACAGAGGACGAACAAGATGATAGGAATCACGAGTATCTAAAAGACGATGACGGTGATGACGATGAGCGCACGGAAGACGAAGGCGGCAGTGTTGCCGAGTCACAGTTAAACAAAGAAGACGAAGAACTTGAGCAGGCAAGTGCACCGCGTAGCTCGCGAGGATCATAAGCTGTCAAATTTTCTATGGGATTTAAAGATATTGAAGAAATGATTCGGGAATTCAATGATAATGATAATTTTCCCGCTGAACGCTGGTTAGCCGATTTTGAAGATGCTGCCTTGTTGTTTAACTGGACATATTTAGAGAAGATTATTTTCGCGAAAAGATCATTGAAGCGGTTAGCAAAGCTTTTTATTCAAAGTGAGTCGGGACTCATAATGTGAGCAAAACTAAGGACGGCCTTAATTAAAGAATTTTCAACAAAGATATCGAGCGCTAAATTACATTCAATGCTATTAAAAAGAGAAATTAAGGGATCGGAATCTATTCAAGAATATTTTTTGATTATGCGAGAAATAACATCTCGGGGTAGCATTGAAACTGATGCCTTATTCGATTACGTGATTGATGGTTTAGGTGACTGCTCTAGTAATAAAGCAATTCTATGTGGTGCTAAAACTATTAGTGAATTTAAAGAACGACTAAAGACGTATGAAAAAATTCGAAAGTCAAAACCAGGGATTAATTCTCAGCCGATTAGAAAATCAGATAGTGAAAAAGATTGCGTAAAAGAGAAAGTCAGGATCATCTAAATCTAAAAGTAAAGCTTCGCGTTGATTCAATTATAAAGTTGCGCGAATCAAAATGTAAAACTGCCGAATTCGAAGGTGAAAAAGTAGAATCTAGTGGGTCCTTTCAAGCAGAGGTTATAATCGACGATGAACTGTACAACTTAGTTTTTCATGGAGCACCTGTAGATTCGATGCCAATGCAATGTATAATTGGTCGCAATATCATTGTGACAGAAAATTTAGATCAATGAAATTCTATTCATTAATACATCAAAGAATTGTCCGTAGACGTCAAGTCGAGAAATTTCATCTTTAGATCAGTTTTGGATTATAGTTAACTAAATTGGAATTTGAATTTGTTGATAAATCAGGTCTCCGACGAGACCGTAATTCTAACATCGGTCGGAGGGTTCTGGGACCTGAGCGTGAAGCTTGCGCGGTAGCTCGACGAAATCTCGACCACGAGGCGAGCCGGAAGCGGATCACTTTTCGTCAGGAACCCGTCTGATATAGTCTAAATATTTGTAATCCTGGCGAAAGGTCGGTCTCTGAATACACAATACGAATATTGAGTTGATTAACATTTAAATTGTGTCGAAGACAACTATTGGACTGTTCCAATCGACATCGATATGTAAGTACCTCAATTTATCCAAATATATGGTTATTTCTGGAATTTCTATCGTAGTTTTCTCATGATTTCTATTGGGTCCTCCCAACGAACCTCCCCTACTTTTGTAGTCTCTGCCCTTTTATCGAATGGAATTATAAATTATAAATATAATATAAATATAATATATAATATAAATATAATATATTATAAATATAATTATAAAGTCGTTTCCTTGCTGGTCTGGTTCGTTCTAGGAAATATTACATTGTCCAAAAAATCTAAATTGATGTTGGTTTAAATGATGACGTTTTAGCATGTAAACAAGCTGAAGATCTTTTGTTAAAATATAAGCCGATGAAAAGAAAGAGCACTGATATTACTTTAAGCATAAATTTGAAAGAGAACAAACCTATTTTTAGCAGACCGCGATGTTTACCAATTTCTGAGCGTGAGATTGAAGAAAGACAGATAGATGAATGGGTCAAGAATGGAATAGTCGAGCCATGCTTTTCTGAATTCGCGAGTCGTGCAGTGGTAACAAAAAAGAAAGACGGTACCCACCGCGTTTTCATTGATTACACAGGTCCACAAAAAAAACAAAAGTGTCTGTGCAATTGACCAGACCTATATATTCTTATGTATTTTTCGACGCTGAATCCGAA
>JBAGKK010017351.1:0-11667 GCA_037177015.1 Euceroptres primus
CTGAAAATTCAGTTCCAAGTAACTGAAAATTCAGTTCCAAGTAACTGAAAATTCAGTTCCAAGTAACTGAAAATTCATTTCCAAGTATCTGAAAATTCAGTTACAAGTAACTGAAAATTCAGTTACATTTTAGTAAATTTACGATACTTGTAACTGACAATTCTGAAACTTGTAACTGAAAATTCGGAAACTTGTAATTAAAAATTCCAAAACTGTAACAGAAAAGATTTTACGTTTAGATAACTGAAGCTTTTTGCAGTTACATGTAACTGAAAATTTAATTACAGTTTGGTAAATTTCGCTTACAATTTGGTAAATTTAAGATAAGTTTAGAAAAATTCAGTTACCATAACTGTCATTTAAGACAATTTCATGAAAATTCAGTTACAGGTTGCTAAATTTCAGTTACTATTTGGTAATTTTCAATTACGTTTTCTGAAAAGTGTCTTAAATTTTATAAAACTTCGCAATAAATCCCAAAATATCAAAACGTTACAAACAATTGACAACTATATAACCTCTACATAGATATGTTTATATAATCGTAATATAGTTTTTAATTGTTTTTAATGTTTTGATCCAACTTCGAATTAAAAATGATACTTCTGGATTTAGTGTGTTTCTTTTACTTTCGTAACCTAAAACTTCCGGAATTTTACGAACATTTTTAAGTGTCTTGAATTGTATTAGTTTTTTTTAGAATTAAGACTAAAAAGGTCTTCGTATTAATTCGAAATTTATGGGAGTGCTTGTGGAATTACTGGAATTACTATGGAATTACTGAAATTCATAGAAGTAGGGTAATCGGTACAATGATTGGCCCCTTAAACAATGATTGGTTACTTCCAAACTGTACATTTATTGAGAAATGCACGCAAATAAAACTATTAATAAATAGTGCAGAGTATATCCATAATAATCTTGCACTACTTATTAGTAATTTTATTTAAAAATATTTTTTTATTAAGCATATTTCAAGGAACAGGCCAATCATTGGGGAGAGGCCAACAATTGTACCGATTACCCTACTTCTCGAATTATTGGAATTACTGAAAGTACTTGGAATTATTTGTAATTTGTAATTGATTGGAATCAGCGGAATTAATTCCGAAATCGGAATTGTCTGCACGCAAAAATTTTAAGTTGTTAACCCCTCGATCTTTTCATTTAAATTCCGTTGAATTCTTTTGAATTCATCTTGAGTTCTTTTGAATGTGAAAATTTACTTGGAAAGAAGACGTTATGGTTAGTTTCTCTCAAAATCCAGTGAAATTGTCAGAAAAAGAGGCAAAATCTTCTGTGAGTCAAACGTATTGAAAAATGTAATTTCAGTCATTTTTTCATTAATGCAATAAAATATAATGCACTTAATGAGTAATAATGATAATTTAAACATTTCTTATTAATTAAGTAAAAATTATTTTAATTAATTAATCTTTTTACTAAATAATTTTTCATTCTTTGCACATTTTTCATTTTTTCATGTTTTTTCGCAGAAATTAACTCAAAATTCTTCACTTTTCATAAGTAATACAACATATTAATACACAAATAAATGTTCTTAAAAATTAAGTTTTCAATTTCTCAGCACTTACGACTACTTTTCTCTCCCAAATTAATTGAAAATAGGTAAGTATTCATTATTTATAAGTAAAGAAAAATATTATAATTATTCCATTGTTTTCAGAAGGAACGGAAGGTGTACAGTTAAAATAAATGCTTAAAATTATTACACTTAAAAATTAAATTAATTTAAATTGAGCAAAATTTATCTAATTTTAAGGAAAACGTTTTGAATTTGTCCATCGAGGTCTTATAAATTCAAAACGATTTCATTGAAATCAGACAAATTTTTCTAAATTTAAGTTAATTCAATTTTAAGGTGTAACAATTTTAAGCATTCGTTTTTACTGTACACCTCCGATACCTTTTAAAAACAATGGAATAATTATGAAAAAGGGATTCAGAATTAAAATTTATTGCTCAAAAAATAATATTTTGTTTTACATATAAATAATGAATAATTACCTATTTTCAATTAATTTAGAAGACAAAAGTAGTCGTAAGTGCTGAAAAAGTGTTATTTTAATAATACTTCAAAGTGTTAATTTTTATTAACGTTTTATTGTTTATAAATATGTTTTATAACTCATGAAAAGTAACTAATAAACCATTTTGAATTAATTTCTGCGAAAAAAAAGAAAGATGTGCAAAAAATGAAAAATTATTTTGTAATAAAATTAATTTATGCTATCAGAGGATAACTAAAAGTAAATAAAATTTGACGCAAAGTAAAAAGAAAAATGTTTTATCTTCATAAATTTCCGAGTTTTGAATTTTTTAAACTTTGTGTTCTTTCATTATTTTTCTCAAAAAATGGAAAACACGTTTTCTTGGTACTTTCTGCAATCCTGACGTGAAAATTACGTGAAGATAAATGAAAAAGGACTCAATTCTGAGAAATTTAAAGAAAAACGTGGTTTTAACTTAAATAGGTCAAAATTTATGACCTTTCAACTTGACCCTCTCTGGCTTTGTGAGTCAAACGTTCTGAAAAATGTAATTTCAATCATGTTTTGACTAATACAATAAAATATAATGCACTAAATGAATAATAATGATCAATTAAACATTTCTTATAAGTAAAGTAATAATTATTGAAATAAATTAATTTTTTACAAAATAATTTTTCATTTTTTGCACATTTTTAATTCATTTTTTCGCAGGAATTAATTCAAAATGGTTTATTCGTCACTTTTCATGAGTAATGAAACATATTTAATAAATGTTATTAAAAATTAACACTTTTTCAGGACTTACGACTAATTTTGTCTCTTAAATTAATTGAAAATAGATAGGTGTTCATTATTTATAAGTAAAACAAAATATTTTTTAAGCAATAAATGTTAACATTGAGTCCCTTTTCTCATAATTATTCCATTGATTTTAGAAGGAACGGAAGGTGCACAGTAAAAACGAATGGTTAAAATTATTACACCTTAAAATTAAATTAATTACAGTAAAGCAAAATTAAAGCAAAATTTATCTGATTTTAAGGAAATCGTTCTGAATTCATCAATATTCAGGTCTTCTAAATTCAAAACGATTTCCTTAAAATCAGACAAGTTTTGCTGAATTTAAGTTAATTTAATTTTAAGGTATAATAATTTTAAGTATTCGTTTTTACGGTGAACCTTCGGTTCCTTCTAAAAACAATGGAATAATTATGAGAAAAGGGACTTAGTGTTAACATTTATTGCTTAAAAAATCTATTTTGTTTTATTTATAAATAATGAATACTTACCTATTTTCAATTAATTTAGAAGACAGAAGTAGTCTTTATACAAAAATTTAAATATATTTATGTTTATTAATATACGAGAATATATTATTAATTTTACATTTAATTCCTTTATTTTATTTAATTATTAGTAAGTGCTGAAAAAGTGAAAACTTAATTTTTAATAACGTTTGTTTGTTTATAAATATGTTTTATTACTCATGAACAGTGGCGAATTTTGACCATTTGAATTAATTTCTGCGAAAAAAAGAATGAAAATTGTGCAAAAAATGAAAAATTATTTTGTAAAAAAACTAATTAATTAAAATAATTATTACTTTATGTATAAGAAATCTTTCATCGATTTTTAATTTTGATTTTTGATTATTATTAGTCATTCAATGCATTATATTTTGTTGTCAAAACATGACTGAAATTCATTTTCAATTTCATTTTTCAGTTTATTAGTTAACACATGACTGAAATTCATTTTTCAGTACGTTTGACTCACAAAAAACAGAGAGAGTCAACTTTAAGAGGTCATAACTTTTGACCTATTTAAGTTAGAACCATTTTTTTTAATTTTTCAGAATTCAGACCTCTTTCACTTATCCGTATGTAATTTTCATGTCAGGATTGCAGAAATAATCAAGAAAACGTGTTTCCCATTTTTTGAGAAAAACAGTGAAAAACGCAAAGTTTCAAAAATTCATAACTCCAAAGTTTATGTAGACAGAACATTTTTTTTCAATTTATGTGGAATTTTATGTGCTTTTAGTTATTCTCTGGTAGCATAAACATAAATTTATTAGAGAACCCTCTAGTTCACAAAAACTAAACCCACGATTTTTGGCCATAAGAACAGGCAAAAAGGTATTATCTTTGAGAGGTCGTAGCTCGCGATCTATTGGACCTAGAGGATTGTTCTTTGACTTAAATTAAATATAATTACGTATACTTTATGTTATCTGTGAACCATTTTGGCGTACGTTAACCGATTATACAAATTCTAGATGGTTTTTTGAAAAGTAGCGATTTTTGGGCAAAATTCAAGAAAAACAGGGTTTTTCGAAACGCTGTACCTCGGAAAATATTGTTATTTGAAAATATTTGAAAACGCTACATTATTTTTTCCCCCAAATTTCTCAGAATTTTATCTACTTTCTTTCCTCTACCTTTTTTCGCTAAAATCTATAGGAGAGCAACAATCCACGCATATATGATTTTTGGCACCTTTCTCAAAATACCTGTCTGGGTTTCGGTCCGAAATTCTTGTCACAAAGCCAAATGGTAATAAATGACCCAAACTGAAGCGATTAGGCAAAAAAAATGCGCTCGTAAGTTAATACGGTGTAAAATTATAATTTTACTGGATTATCATATTAAGGGGGGAGACCCAAGTAAAACGCTAAAAATAAGGTTTCTTCAAGAATTTATTTTTAAAAACTGGCGCTGTGAAATTATTTTAAATTTCACACACGTTTTAATATACATTTCAAATTAAAGAAAAAATTTGTTTATAAAGATTTATCTTATTTTTTATGCCGAATGGAGGGCGCTGTCCAATGCCTCGTTTTTTATAGCAAAAATCGGCGTGACGTCTAGTAGTCGGTAAAATTATCCTAGAACAAAAATTCAAATGATTAAATTATTTTTTGCCGTTTTTTAGCATATTACATAAATTTTAGTAGTTTTTGGCCTTTTAATGGGCCGGAGCTTAACAACTAAAATTTATGTAATGTACTAAAAAGCGGCAAAAAATAATTTAATCTTTTTGAGTTTTCGTTCTAGAACAATTTTACCGACCGCTAGACGTCACGCCGATTTTTGCTATAAAAAACGAGGCATTGGACAGGCTATTAATACAAATTAATAGCCGTAATAACCGTAAAAGGCCCAAAACAACTAAAATTTATTCAAAAAGATTTCTCTTGCTAATGAGTGTAGAAAGCGATTGTACCTATATCTGGTAAAAAAACTCTAAATCTATAAAAATGCAGCAAAAAGTGCTGTTTTTACTTAAAAATTGTGCCGTAATTATACAATAAATATTTTTTAATTACGGAAAATTAGTGTTCTAGTAGATTCCCTCTCTGGGGAATTCAATTACGAAAATGTAGCCATTAACAACAAATCGATTGATCAAATATTTTTTGGGTTATGCTTCTCGCCAATTTAAAAAAGAGAAGTTTCGAGAAAAACGCATTTAAAGTTTTAAGACTTGGAAAATTGCTGTTGACGCACAGGTAGATATGTAGCTGTTGAACCGTTATATAATCGAATTTCGATCTGGAACTTTCATAATTATTTTTTTAATTTATGCAATAAAAAAATAGATTTTTTGGGACTTTTATAATTATGATTTTTATTTATGCAATAAAAAAATATATATATTTTTTTCATTTTACTTGGTTCTCTCCCCTTAAAACAAAAATGAAAAAATGAGGCGTTTGGTAAAATTGTATTTGATTTCCAGTGAAACCAGCCGTTGTGAAGATCTTCCTAAGTGAAGATCCGATCTTCGCTGGTCGCGAGTTGACTGCTCGGTGCGAAACTTGGGGAAGTTCTCCGGCAGCGAGAATCGTTTGGCGACTCACCGGTCATGAAATCAGAGGCTCCAATCTTTTGACTACTCAGAGAAGTAACTCGACAGTAAGCAAAATCAGTTTGGTCCTCGGCAAGGACGACGACGGAAAGGAACTGACCTGTAGAGCTGAAAATCCCAGATTTCCCGGCGGTGTCCTCGAGGAAACGAGAACAGTCCGCGTTCTCTGTAAGTACTTCCCCAGCTTTTCTTTCTTTTTTTATATTTTGGAATGTGACTTCCAGAAACCTATTTCCTGGAAGATTACTTTTAAAGAGCAGGATTTCTTATGAAGACTTATATTTTTTTAAGAATCAGGATGAAATATGCATTTTGAAATCCAAAGTACTTATTCATCTGCCACATTCTATAAGTCAACCTGACGTACTATTTATATGATGGCAAGGAAAAAATGTATTTTAATGCAGTTTATACATTTGCTTCAAAATTAATCAATATTAATTGATATTAACGTTACTAATGATCAAAATTTTGCTTTAAATAAAGTGGGGCTTTGAATTCTGCCTTCCAAAGTAAAAAGATACGTAAGCGACTTTGTGGTTTAGGGTTATTCTCTTAAACGTACACGGAAAAAAATGGCTTAGCTGTCCCAGCTAAATGTTTAGCTGGATTTCGTCTTCTAAGAAAATATAGCTGTGTTACTTAAATTTCTAGCTGTGTTGCCTAAATATCTAGCCGATTTAGCTAAATATTTAGATAACTCAGCTAGAAATTTAAGTAACACAGCTATAGTTTCTTAGAAGACGAAATTCAGCTAAACGTCTAGCTGGGACAGCTAAACCATTTTTTTCAGTGTAGAAATGGAAAAGTCGCCCTAAGCGACAATGTCACTTATGTATCTTTTTACTTTGGACGGCAGAATTCAGCTAATTCAAATTAGTAAAAATTATAAATGATTTAAAAGAGGGTAAGTCAAAAAAAAGGAAAACTGACTTTGATGTTATTATTTTAAATACATTGGAGTCATTTTGTAATTTGGTAATTTGTGATTGTAATTACAAAATTTAATTTTGTAATTGGTAATTTGAAAAATTTTTTAATTCTGTTTTTTGTAATTTGTAATTGTAATTCAGTAATTGTATTTTGGAAAATTTTTGTTCTGTTTTGTTCTGTTTTTTGTAATTTGTAATTTTAATTTGGAAAATTTTTAAATTCTATTTTTTGTTTTTATTTTTGTACAGTAATGAATCGAGAAATCGCGGTACTTTTAGTATTCGAACAGAAGTAATTAATTATTAATTGAATGCAGATGAAAATCAGCATTGTTAGCATGAGAATTTACTTCGAACCGTTTATGTTTCATGATGAAATACTACTCAGATTCATTATATTAAACCCTCACTGCCATATTACGGACGGTAAACTTTGAAATTTCAGTTTACTCTAACACCATTCAGTTTCCAAAACGTCAATGGTTTTGAAAGCTTCAGCAACTCGAAGTTTGAATATTGCGTTACATTATTTAGTTTACTTCTCTACAATTGAAAACAAATTTTACAAATTAGTGCCCACACAATACACATCAGCACGATTATTATTAATCACCTAACAATTGTTATGTTACAAATAATTGAATTGCGGAACCAGCAAACATTTATTTTTTAAATTTTTCTGTCCTTAATGAAGAAAAATAATTACTTTCCTTCATAGATGTATTCTATAAAATTTTTTTTACCCATTTTGCATTATTTTTTTAAATGTAATTAAACGTCCTCTCCTTGAAGTTTTGACAAAAATTATAGATAAGAAAGATTTTTTTCTACAAAAAAAAAGGAATAATTTGTATAAGTGAATCTATTATAAAAGAATTATAAAAGAATTATAAAGAATTATAAAAGAATTATAAAGAATTATAAAAGAATTATAAAGAATTATAAAAGAATTTAACGAACAGTAATAACATTTTTTTTACTTTGAGATTCAATTCATTGACTTTCTAGTCAGCATACGATCTCTGTGTGGTTTTCGAAGTCGTTTGCTTAAAGACCATTGGAAAGTAGCTGCTATAAATTACTGTCGATTAGTTCCAAACAATAGAATCTGAAAACGGAAAGAACGTTCAGAACTCCTTCCGACTTATCGACTGAATCATAAATCTAGTAGAAGTAGAAAGAAAGCTCTACGAAATACACTTATCTTACCTGCTGCTATTCAACCTCTCGAGAAACCGTTTTCTCAAGTACAGAATTTAAAGCCGTTATCTCTGCATATCATTAGTCAATTCCTGATACAGTTTTATTTTTTCAACATTACAGAAAATGCTAAAATTTTTATATTACCACAAAAAAAAAACCCAAAGAAGTAAGAGGTCTGCGTCGACGTGATTTCAGTTGGCGGCGGCGTTCAGGCTAAATTTGATGGGCGGTTAGCGGCGTGACGCCGTTCTCAATTTTTGGCGGCGGCGTGGAGGCGCACAGTGGGGCAAAATTACGAAAAAATATTCAAAATACGATTCCGACTACAATTTTCAATCGACTTCGAAGGTTTTTTTCAAATTAAAGCTAACTAAATTCTTAAGAGACCCCTGAATTTTCAAAAATTCTTTTATTTACTTTACTTTATTTATTTATTTATCACTTAAACATAAAGTTGAAAAGATAGTAAAATTTAAGATATTGTTGCTTTAATAACACGTAATTAATTCGAAATGATTTATATAAATGTGCGTAATCGATAAATAAACATTCGCGAAACATAACTTAATAGTTTATTGTAAATAAATAATTTGTTACTAACAATTATATTGTTATAAATAATGGAAGGTGATTTTTGAATAATTTTGGATATTTATTAGGTGATTTTCGTTTCCAATCCAATTTAAAGTAATATTCGAACATTAAAAAATAAAAATAAATAGATCCTAATTGATATAAACAAATTTTATAAACAAATGCGCAGTTTGAGCAATTTTTAAAAGTTTGAGGTACTTTTTTTAAAAACGTGCTTTGATTGACTTGGCAGTAATGTTTGAGTAAACTCTGTTGCCATTTTATGACAAATGTAATTGTTGTAAAAAAAATTTGTAAACAAATGTCCAGTTTCGCAATTTTTGAGTGTTTTAGGTTCTTTTTTTTTAAATTTCAATTTAATTTTTAAAATTTTCTTTTTATTTGACTTGCTAGGTATGCTTCAGTAAGCTATATTGTCATTTCATAACAAGTGTGATTGTTATAAAAAAATGTTATAAACAAATGCACAGTTTGAACAATTTTTAAGAGTTTCGGGTACTTTTTTTGTAAACGTGCTTTGTTGGGCTTGTCAATATTATATTAATAATGTTCGGTGTTATTATAGGATAAATATCAAAAGGGTTTTAATTTTCTTTAACTAATAGTTCCTCGGTAAAGCACGTTTACAAAAAAAGTACCTGATATTTTTAAAAATTGATAAAACTGTGCATTTGTTTATAAAAAATTGTTTATAACAATCTCAGTTGCTATGAAATGACAATACAATTTACTGTAGCATAACTGGCCAGTCAAACAAAACACGTTTTAAAAAAAAGTATGTCAAACACTCAAAAATTTCTCAAACTGGGCCTTTGTTTAAAAAAATTGTTTATAACAGTAAGAAATATATTTATTTTTGTTTTTTTAATGTTTGAATATTACTTTAAATTGAATTGAAAACGAAAGTCACTTAATAAATATCCAAAATCACTCAAAAATCACCTACCATCGTTTATAATAATACAATTATTAGTAACATTTTTATTTATAATAAAGTATCAAGTTATACTTCTCGAACGGTTATTTATTGATTACACACTAATATCAATCATTTTGAAATAATTACGTGTTATTAAAGCAACAATATGTTAAATTTTACAATTTTTTCAACTTTATGTTTGAATAAAGTAAATAAAAGAAACTTTTTTGCAAATTGGCCTCAAGGGATCTCTTAAGAAATTAGTTAGCTTTAATTTAAAAAAAGAAAAACCTTTGAAATTGATTGAAAATTGTAGCCGGTATCGTATTTTGAATATTTTTTCGTCATTTTGCCCCAATGTGCGGCGTCAATATCGACGCGAGGTACTTGTCCAATTTATGGACAAAAAGGGTTTTTTAGTTGGATTAATAAAAGTTAATAAATAATTTGTTATTTTAAAAGCAATTTTTATAAACAAATATCCATATCAGGTACTTTTGATGGAATAAATAAAGTTTTTTCTATGAAATGATCATATATTACTTGGAAATAACACCTAAGTATCATATTTGGTCACCAAATAAAAGTCAATAATTGTTTAAACAACCTTAATTAACAAATACACTATTTGATTATTTTTTGGAGGTACAAACTTGATTTTTCCGATGCAATTAACTGTAAATAACTAGCTTCTAAATTTTTAAGAACATTTTAATGACAGTAAACAGTTTATTATTGTAAACATCAATTGATTAAACAAATTTTTGTCATTTTATGTATTTATAAATAAAATACCGCTTTTTCACGGAATTAACAGCTAGTTATTTAGCAATGATTTGTTGCTATGAATCGATAACATTCGATAATTGTTTAACCAAACTTAATTAACAAATGCATTATTTGGCTGTTTTTTAGCATTTAAACTTGTTTTTTTGTGTAATCAACTGTTAATAACATATTTTTTACCTTTTTTTAGTAGTTCGACAATGATCCACTATTTTTATTTTTATTAACAATGTAGTAAACAAATTTTTCTGGGCTAATGCATTTGTAAACTAGAATTTTTTAAAAAATATAATTAAAATTACTTATTAATAATTCCTTGCAATAAGTTAATAAAAATTGATTATTTATTAAAGAAAATTATTCACTACTTGACTTTCTTTTTCGGTTAACGGAATTGATCGGTTTCTTTTAAAAATAACCTACTACGATAAAATGATCGGAGTCAGTACTGATAAAATGATCGGAGTCAGTACTGATAAAATGATCGGAGTCAGTACTAATAAAATGATCAGAATTAGTACTATTAGGTAGTTTCTAGAAGCATTGCTCTAGCTGCTGGAAGCAATGGTATTTCTGGTTTTACGAAATCAGTTCTTAAACTTATTATGTACAGATCAGCAGAGAATAAGAGGAAAAATGCTTGTAAAAATCTTATATTATATACCCTATATGGCTACGTTAATTAAATTGTTAGTAAAAATAAAAATAGTGGATCGTTATCGAAATATTTGAAAAAATTAAAGAATGTGTTATTAACAGTTGATTACACGAAAAAAAACAAGTTTAAATGCAGAAAAATAGCCAAATAATGCATTTTTTTATTAAGTTTGGTTAAACAATTATCAAATGTCATCGATTGATAGCAAAAAATCATTGCTAAATAACTGGCTGTTAATTCCGTGAAAAAAGCGGTATTTTATTTATAAATACATGAAATGACAAAAATTTGTTTAATCAATTAATGTTTACAATAATAAATTGTTTACTGTCATCAAAATGTTCTTAAAAATTTAGATGTTAGTTATTACAGTTAATTTCATCGAAAAAATCAAGTTTGTACCTCCAAAAATAGCCAACTAGTGCATTTTTAATTAAGGTAGTTTAAACAATTTTTAACTTTTATTTGATGGCCAAATATTATACTTAGGTTTTATTTACAAGTAATATGTGATCGATTCCATAGAAAAAACTTTATTTCTTCCATCAAAAATACCTGATATATATATATATATATATGTATATTTATTTCATTTATTTATATATATTATTTATTTATAGTTATAGTTATATATATATAACTTTATTTCTTCCTTCAAAAATACCTGATATATGTATATATATATATATA
>JBAGKK010017361.1:0-11666 GCA_037177015.1 Euceroptres primus
TTGCGATTTGTGAAAAAAAATTTCTACGAAGTTATGGGTATTTGAATTTTTTGCTTTGTTTTTTAAAAAAACCCAAATTTTTTCTTTAAACTTCTATAATTTTTGAACTAATGTAGATATTTAGGATTTCTTCCCAGATTCTGGTAGCTTTTATCGCCTTCTTTCGAAATCCGCCAGAAAATTAAAAAAATGTTCGAAATTAACAAAATGTCCGTGGTTTTTCTGAAAATATTTATAGTCGATTTTTTCAAAAAACCCACACTTATATTTTTGCCAATTTTTTTTTTTTTGAACTTGTACTATCATAGGGAAGACATCTTGTCAGTTTTATGCGGGCTAAATAACTTTTGTGGCCAGGAGAATTTTTTCCATAAAATCGAATTTTCGCATTTTTCTCGAAAAAAACTACACATACGAAAAAATTTTAAGAAAATAGTTTGCATAATTAAAAAATTTGTATAAAAAGTTCTCTTACTCATTTCTGATATCTTGCACCATTTCCGAGAAAAATAAAAAAATTCAATTTTCATGCACAAACAAATTTTCTTGACTCCTAAACAATTTTAAGGCCAGAAAATTTTTTTTCATACAATCGAATTTTCAAATTTTTTGATGAAACAATTTAAGTTACAAAAATAATGTCAAGGCAAGACATTGTTTGCCTAAAAAGTTTTCGACGAATGAAAACGCGAGAGTGGCAGAACGTACGTCCATCCCGGAATATAAAAATGTCACATATGGAAGATGGAGATTGATGAAGGTGATATGAAAACTTCTCACATGGTCAAAACTGCTAAACACGATTGGGTTCCTAAATTATCTACAGAATCCAATGATTCCTCTTCTGATCTCGATGACTCTAATGAAGAATCTGAAGAAATAGATAACAAAAATCTGGAAACGTGGACGCAGGTATTATTTATTTATTTTTTTAAAACTGAGATTCAAAAGAAGTTTCTGTATATTATTGAAAAATATCAGGGTGAATGTGAAATATATTTAAATATATTGAATATAAAAACTTTTTAGGCAAACAATTTTTAGTCTTGATATAATTTTTTTAACTTAAATTGTTTCAGCGAAAAATTTTAAAATTCGATTTTATGAAAAATAATTTTCTGGCCATAAAAATTGTTTAGCCCACATAAAACTCACAGGAAGTCTTTTTCATATAAACGTACATTTTTTAAAACTATTTAACAAAATATTTGAATGGGTATTTATGGATATTTATTTATTTATTATTTACTTACTTATAGGTATTTCCGTAAACCAGGAGTTAAGAAAATTTTTTTGTGCATGAAAATTAAATTTTTCTATTTTTCTCGGAAATGGTGCAAGATATCATAAATGAGTAACAGAACTTTTTGTAGAACTTTTTTAATTGTGCAAACTATTTTCTTAACATGTTTTCGTATTTATAATTGTTTTCGAGAAAAATGCGAAAATTCAATTTTATGAAAAACAATTCTCCTGGCCACAAAAGTTATTTAGCCCGCATAAAACTCACAAGATGTCTTCCCTAGGATAGTACAAATTCAACAAAAATTGGCAAAAAATATAAATGTGGGTTTTTTGAGAAAATCGACTATAAATATTTTCAGAAAAACTGCCGCCATTTTGTTAATTTTGAACATTTTCTAATTTTTTTTAGCGGATTTCGAAAGAAGACGATAAACGCTACCATAATCTGAGAAGAAATCTTAAATATATCAATTAGGTCAAAAGTTGTAGAAGTTTAAAGAAAAAATTTGGGGTTTTTTGAAAAACAAAGCAAAAAATTCAAATACCTATAACTGCGTAAAATTTTTTTTCACAAATCGCAAAAATACTTATCGTCTAATTTCCTCTAAAAACAACATATTTTGTCCCCGAGAGATTCTGAGATTTCAAGTGTAGAACTTGCCTGATTTGAAATGGATTCGGTCCATAGTGGTCAATCTATTCTCAAATAATTTGAAAGTGAAAGTGAAAGTGAAACTTTGAACAAATTGGAAAACCTTTTTAATTCATTGTAGTGTGGTAACATAACCTCTTAATTCGTACCGTCGGTACTGTCAAAATTTATCATTCTATATTACCGTAAACACTGTAAATAAACGGATTTGAGGTTATGTAATCTATTTCAAGAAAATTATAATATTTAAATTATTTAATGCAAAAAAACTTCATGTTATGAAACGATGTGCTTGATTTCTTATTTTGACAACAATAATTTGTGTATAAATAATAATTCATCGTACTTTTAACCTCAATATAACCATACCATACTCAATATAACCATAAATTTGTAATGAGGCTAACTTATAATGGATCTGATATTGATTTCTTCGACCGATCAGCAATGCACTTCAGAACTGAGCTCTATAGAACTATTAACAACCTTGCCTAAGTTGTGCCCATTAGTTTTAGTTTTAGTTTTAAGATTAAGGCACTGTATAAAATAAATAGATCACTGTACAAAGGGCTTTCCTGTTTATATTGAAATAAATAAAAAAATAAATAAATACCCCATTTTAACTCATATTTTACAATATTTCGTGAAATTTATGTAATAAAAATGTCACAGTGATAAAAAAATATTACCGTGTGACATTTTACAACCTTAGTGCTGAAATCAATAGAAAAATAGGCCTGTTTAAGCTAATTCTTTGGGACTAACCATTTTATCCGAGCATGTTGATAAAACGGTCAAAGTGCAGACATTTTTTTACAATATTTAGTTTATTCAAATGTATTATACTCCACTTTTAATCTTTGGACATTGTAGAAAAAATGTCAAAGAACCGTTTATCAGACTCGTTTTCTAGAAATTATCTTATTCCTCAAAATATCAAGCTGATTAATGTTAATGTGTCCATTTTAGACACAATTCCCCTAATTTAAGGGAAGCGGGTCGTGTAAATAATGAAAAATGATACTATTTTTATGCATGTAAGTTTAGACATACTATATTCAGTTTTTGTAGATGTAAAAAAAATTTTCAATAAAATAATTATAAACATTGTAGTTATAGAGCGGCCAAGTTGAAGTGTTGTTTTTCGGGGTCCAACACCCTAGCATTTCGAGTTGTGATCTGAAACAAAGCAGTCGGGGTATTTTTAATCTATATGGATGTATTTAGTTTCTATGTGAACCTCGAATATTTTGAAAAATTTTTATATTAATAAATTGGCGGCCCTTTAAACAATGAATTTTGATTTTTGTCAAAAATTTGTTGTCTTATTTGTTTAAAAAATAGTTTAAATAAATTATTTCATTAAAATTTTAGGTTCACGTGGAGCGCAATATTGTGCAGCATATCTGTGCCAAATTTGAAGTAAATCGGTTAAATAGTTTTTGAGTAATCGTGTACGCCAATTTTGGAGCTCGAAAAACAACACTTCAACTTAGCCACTCTATAACTACAATGTTTATCATTATTTTATTGTAAAAATTTTTTTTCACTTATGAAAATATTGAATATAGTGTTCTTAAACTTCCAAAAAGATTTAAGGATTGTTTTTTGTATAATACATGCATAAAAAATAGTTACAATTTTCCTTATTGATACGACCCGCGTTCCTTAATCATATTTTGAAACTTAAAATGGCAATATCATAAAAGAATAAGTCAAGAATAAAGAAGAAAAGCTGATGCTCTTTTTGAATTTATATTCCTTTCTGATATGTATTTTATTGTCACGTACCATAAGACTATATAATAGACTTTATAGGTTACACTGAAAAAAAATCTTAGTAAAAATGAGTACTTTTTAACTATTTTTATAGTTCCAGGAGGAGCCCAACTCTAGTTGAAAGAACTATAGGAAATACGCAATGAGTAGTCAAGTGAATCACGAAAAGTAGTAAATGCTACTATTTGTACAATAAATTGAATTATGTGGAATAGATATTTTTAATAATTCTAGTTGGTTCAACTACAAGTAAAAGTAATTATTATAACTACATTTAATTGACCATTCAAAAGTGGAACTATTTACTACTCAAAAATGGTTATACTCATCGGAAACATAGTACTTTTGACTACTTTTTTTTTACTACTTCACTATAGTTGATTTTACCATAGTTACTTTTTTCAGTGTAGACTGCTTCAGACCAACAAAGGAAAGTTTTTCTGAAAACTTTACTGATACAAAATGGGAAAACTATAGAAAATTTAATGTGTGGTATGAAAACGAAAACTATAGAAAATTTAAGGTTTGGTACAAAAACGAAAATTACTCTAAGCAAGATTTAAATACTAGTATATAATGTAGATCCATCTGATAAAGTAAAAACCTTGCCAAAATCGTATTTTTGACCGGAATTATAGACTCCTCCCACTGTAGTTAAATGCACCTCCCTTATTGCCACTTTTGAAGATGTAGGGAGTACATTTCAGTGACATTTTGCGGAATATACAGAAGGTTGCGTCTCGTATAATTTGTTTGACTTCCATTAAGTTTCTGCTATCGTTGACGTATATCTCTGTACGAACTGGAAAAGTGAAATATCATCGACATCGATGCACTCTCGTAAAGTGTTTCTGACAGTGCACTTCCGGGTTCTGTAGAGTTTATTGCTGGTTTGTGCACATTCAAACTAGGTACCTCATACATTCAATTTTTCAATTAAACTAAAAATGAGAAATTAAATCTGTTTCTCAATATAACAACGTACTTGTAAATTAAAAAAAGAAACTAGTAATTTACGTAATCTACACATACTTGTGCAACTTGTAAAGCTGTAAATCATTTTCTGAGAAAATGAAAAGTTTGATCGGTACGATAACGTTAAAGAAAATGAAAGAAACGAATGGATAGACGCAGGAAACTGTACAAAGAAAATAATAAAATTTGCCGAACTTAATTTATGTATAGTTTTTATTATTTTTACGTTAACATTTCCTAAATTTATTCTGTACATTCACGAAGAAAATGACAAATTTTGAAAATTATCAGATTAGGGTATCGCCGTAGGGTATTAAAATTGATTTATAATAATTGACGATTCTTAAAAATATTGAAACAAACAAATATTCACTTGCTTTACAAAATCAATATCGGACACTCGTTTGTTTACGGAGTGGTCGCAGTTAACATTCAAATCGATTCTACATAGCAAGCTTAAGTTGCACAAAATTTTGCACAATGCACATTAATAGCAGTAGATGGTATTTTTACAGTGTATACATTTCGTGGCATTTTATATCATAACACAAAATCTTGTATAGGATTAAACATGGATGCTAAAAATAATTTTTGATATCAAATGGCTGAATCTCTAAGGTTTTTTTTTCTGTCTGCTGGTTTTTGGCGTCTCATATTTTAATAAGGGTATCAAATTTAATGACCCGACCTACCTTTCTGTAGAAAATGAAGCAGATTTTCTTTTCATTTATAAAATCTACATTAAAAAAAAAGTGCGAGTAAATTTTATACTGACAAAATAGGTAAAAGCCAATTGAAAGATCTAGATTTTAGGACCATATTAAATATATATTGACGCTGTAGAAAATATACGTTAAAACTAGAATAGAAAATTGGTTTCACTTTGTTCGATAGGCCCAAAAAATATGTAACTAATTTGTAGAATAGAATCAAAAGATGGACATAATTATAGAATGTTCATATTTACAGAAGCTGGAATGCTTAAGTTGATTATTTTTAAAACTTTATTATACAAACTGGGACCTTTGAAAAGAAGGCGATATATAATCTTGTATCTTTTTGCTTCGTTCATTTATTTTGGATGATTAAAATAATAATTGTTAATGGGTTCTAGGTAAAAAAATTAGACAAAAGTTATTGAAAAAATTGATTCTTAAGTATATATAATTTATAAATAAAATATCGTTTTTCTATATATTGTTTACTTATAAATTATATATAAAAATCACTTTTTTATATAATTTTCAACTTGAGGATTAAGAATTTTGTGACGAAAAGGTGTATTTTTTAATTATCTACTTGATACGGCACACTGTTTCAATTATCACACGCATACAGATTTTATTGCAATCATATCTATTATTGTTTATTATCTGAGTCAACGTATTCAACAAAGTTTCAATTTCAACGTAATAAATTCAACTAGTCTCATGCTGTTGCCTTTGTTTTTAATTTAGTTTTTATGAGACACTAGAAATTACAGTTCATACATATAATTAGTTTTCTTTTTCAATTTTAACTTTTAACAATCACGTTTTGCTAATATGTGCACCAGCAAGAATGCTATTTTTATTTATAAGTATAAAAAACAAAAGTTTTGAAAATAAAGTGAATCCTCATCTTTCCACAAAAAGAGTTACTTTTACTAAAACGTTCTCTTACTACTTAGAAAAATTACATGTCTCCTAAGTAGAAATATAACTTTATAGTCGGAAATTGTAATCCTCACAGTAGAAAAGTCGATTTTGGCCAGCCACTTTTCACTACATATTTCAGAATTATTACAAAATCAGATCTGCTCTTTTTTATCTTAGTGAACAGAACATTTTAAAAAATAATAAAATTGAATTTTTTGTTAATATATAAAATTAACACATTTTACTAGATTTTCAAAGAGACTTCAATATTTTCAAATCTCTAGAGTACTTTCAGTCATAAAAGTAGAGTGATGAACATATGCTGTTAACATTGCACACCCGTTCATGCAATTTACTTATTTTTAAATCATTTATTTTTAAAAGCAATGTGCTTTATTTTTTCTCATTCATCTGAAACTTTTCTGAAGTCGTTCGTGGACTAAGTTTCCAGCTAGATTCGTTCCAATTTATTTATAAATTAATTATCAGCTTTTCTGGATCATTTTTTTCAGAATTTCTCTTTTTTTAGACAACATGGACCTATAAACTATGAAAAAAGTATAAACAATATGTTTAAATTATTTATCTCGCAGTACAGCATGTCGTATATATGTATTTCGGTAATTTTTCTAAGGACAATGCATCATATTATATTATACTTTGGCACTTCTTAAACATAAACTATTTACAGATTTTGCTATGTATAACTTACGCAGTTTACTTTATAAGTAGAGTAAGGTAATACTTAGTGAGTGACGATATCTTTAATGTCTTTTAAGTTTTATGCAGTCAACGTAGAATAATTTTTTACAAAGAATTATGTACATATTTCTTATATTACTATTTAGGTCTTTTATACCTGTTTGAAAATCGATCAACACATCGCCTGATGAACAACTCCCGACGTCAATTGACTTGGTCACAAAAGTATTAAGATTTATTAGACTTTACTTTTTTATGTTTCATTAGTTATGTGTAAATCATCTTTATGAGTCTTTTAGTTTTGTTATTATGGGAAGAGGACTTTATTAGAACAACAGAATTATGGGCAATCCTAATTCCTCGAAAGAAATTTACAATTTCATAATTTTCAATAGCGTAAAAAAATTATTATGCACGAAATTTGACATTAAGATGTAAGTTTTTAAAATAGTGTACCATTTACGCAATATTATAAAAAGTATTAGCATATTGTGTATATGTAAAGTACCATGATTATTTCGCAATGTTTTATTGTTTTGCTGTTCCAATAAAGTAATGATGTTTTCTCTCATTTTTCTTTTTGTTTAAACGGACATCTAATACTTTTGACCATCGCCACATTTGTTCAATGTATATTGAAGTAATCCAAAAACATAGTTTTGTTATTAGTTCAGAAGAGTGAAAAAGTAAAAAAATTCAGTCCATAAACTTCGCCGTTTTTTAGTTACATGTAAAAACTTGAAGCTGTTCCAATTTTTAAAAAAACTATAATTCATAGAAATATTAATACGATCGAGCTTTAGAGATCTTTCTTTCACAGTGTTTTTGGATTACTTGAATATATAATATATAAAGTTAAATTTCCAGAATATCGAAATTCGTTAATTTTAAAGTTTGAGCACCGAAAACTTGATTCGCTTCGTTAGAACCTTACGTACGCAGTTGATATAATAATACTAACGCAAGTTCCACTAATACTTTCAAAATGTTTTCGCGTCAGTTTAAAATCGCTCCGTTTACATTTTATGACAAAGGGCGCGAAATTTTACTTTCTCTCCGTCAGTACAGTTCGAGAAGGTTTATCAAAGCACATGAGTATTTGTACTGCACGAGAAAAGGCGTTTGTGCAGTATCGTTTAAATTTTTCCAATTTTCTCGTACAGAGAGTGCAAATCAGGCCATTAAAGTACAGAAATATATAATGTAAAATATTACTTTTAAGCATTAATATACACATCGTAACGCCCACAATTTAACTAATTTTAACTAATTAAACAGCGCTAAAAACGTTTTTTTATTTTTCAAGTTTTTAACTTTTAACTTTTAACTTTCAATTATTAACAATTTTTACAGTTAAAGCTGTATAAAGTTCTTTAATTTTGAGAAATTTATTCAGAGATGTAACCGATTTATTTGTGAAAAAAAATGAAGTAAAATATCATTTACAAATTTTCCGTTGGGGATAAATGTATATACCTTCAGATATAAAAACTTTAAGATAACTTATTAAAAATATAATAACATATAATTCTTTAATAGGTCGTATTTTCCATTGATTGATTATTAAACTTGATCCATTGATCAAGTTTAATAATTTTACATATAATAACTTATATACTAAATGCTACATCTCTAAAATTACTGAACACAAGCAAGATATATAGAAATGTCAATGAATATTTAAATCTCTTTAAATATTTAAGTCTCTAGTTACTGATATGGAACAAAGATATTTTCGCTTTTACATTGAAATAAACTTGGAATAGAGCGAAACATACTGAAAGGAAAATATGGTTAGTTTCACCACAATCTGGCTTTATCTCTCTTAATTTCTACATATTTTGAATTTATTTCCACCACATTTTCCTCTCAATCTAAAATATATTTGAAATTAGAAATCAGTAGCATTATGGGAGTTTCATATGATACAAAAAATACATGATATGCAATAAATTTGATTATTCATCCCTCAGTATATGTAAGCTGTATAGTGCACAATCGAGTTTTTTCCAAAATTCTTGAAAGACATCTCCTTAAATCTTTTACGACCTATTATGTGGGAGTACGATTTACATACATTTTTTTCTTTAGACTCAATCAAGTTCAAAATATCTACTTGAGTTGCTTGTACAAAATCATAAATTTTTCAATTATAAATTTCTATGTATCCTTTTAAAACGATACCTTTCTCGATATGTGCCTTAAAGTTTGAAAATCACGAAGAAAAAGTTTCTTTACGAAAATTCCTGAAGAGTGTTGAAGGAAGAAAAAGAAGTAGTTAATTTACTACGATTAAAAAATCCCAAACTTTTGTTAATTTCTTAACAAAATTTTTCATTATAAATAAATTTTAGCTAACAAAAAGTGTTACAATTGATAAAAATTAGTATAAAAGTCGAATATATAAATTTTTTGAATGAAATGAACATCATGACAATGTTAAGGGGGTATTATAGTTTGAACATGCGTTTTCGAGGGCATTGTTCAAACTTCAATAAAAAAAAAATCATTCAAATTTTCTTGAATGGAACTTTTTTCATTTATTACAAAAAGTCTTTTAATACATAAAAAAATATACATGAAATAAATCACTTAAATAGGGGGCGTTGTCGCATCTCAAAGAATGTGTCCCGGAAACGCATGGTTGACATGAGCTCCAGGGCGTCTGAAAAAAACCACACTGATTCTTAAAATATACAAGTATGGCTATAGCCGGAACTAGAATAAATAAAAAATAACGATTTTTGAATTTTGAACAAATCAGAAACCACAAAAATTGTGCAAATTCGCAAAAAAATTTTCAAAGAAGTGCCATTTTGCGAATTTTCAATATTTTTGATTAGTTCTAATCTCGACTGTAGTCACACTTGTACACTGAGAGAACATACTTAATTTTCTCGTATAATCTCGTCTCACTCTACGTTAGTTTAGGTAATTCATACCATGACAGTATACATCCATACTTATTTAGTATGAATGTATACTGTCATAGTATGAATTACCCAAACTAACGTAGCGTGAGACGAGATCAAACGAGAAAAGTAAGTATGTTCTCTCGGTGTATATTTTAAGAATCTGTTTGGTTTTTTTTCAGACGCCCTGGAGCAGCGGAATCATATCAACCGTGCGTTTCCGGGACACATTCTTTGAAATGCCACAACGCCCCCTATTTGAGTAATTTATTTCATGTATATTTTTGTATGTACTAAAAGAATTGATGTAATAAATGAAAAAAGTTCCATTCAAAAAAATTTTAATGATTTTTTTATTGAAGTTTGAACAATGTCCGCGAAAACGCATGGTCAAACTATAATACCCCCTTAATTACAGATTATTTTAAAAAGTTGCCAATCTTCGAAAATTGACCTGAATTGATATTTCTGTATCTGTTACTAGTTGACCTAATTTTAATAGATAGCAGAGAATCGGATTTTCCGACTGATTGATCCGAAATGGTAAGTGGGATAAGAGTGTACCAGATAAATAGTTAGATCTGCATGTTGAGTGAATTGGGCAATTACAACGAGTGTTCTGCTCTAACAGACATGATATTGTCCTCCCAAAGCGTGCTACACTACTTATAATTTTACAGACAATAATAGTTCGTTTGTCATTACGTAAATTAACTGCCGAAACAGGTTTCGTCCAGTTTGTGATTCCGTGACTATTTCTACAAATTCTGCCAATATTTTTGCCGTCAACTACTATGAATTGGCCATGTTAAACGAGGCGAGAAAAGCTCACAAGTACATTGCAAAGCGATGATATAACTGTGTACAACAGAATCGCTCGTTCGTCCCAAATACGTTGCTAACTATGTCCCTGAAATGTGCACTGTGCGTACAAACTCAGAACAAAGCAGGATAGAAGTTAGCACTCGTCACCTGTCCTGTGCCTCAACGATTCTATTAAAAAAATTTTTTTATGGAATTATATCACTTTCTGAGTCATAATTCGTTTTCATTCTTTTTAAACAAATCACAAAATGTAATGATTCTTATTAGAGACATGTTAATGGCAAATGTTTTTAAAAATATCAATATACCTAAACTTTCAATGGGTCAGTATATTTTTAGAACGTCTTCAGTTTACGTTTTTAAGATTGGATTCAATTTTGATGAGTCTTGCAAAAGTCGGAAGAGGATCAAGTTTAGGAATACAAAGTTACTGCAGTGAAGAAGCTAAATTATGCAGTTGAGGGGAAATAAAATGTAGAGCTTGGCAAAACTTTACCTGAGACGAAATATTTCATGAAAGTACTCAGGCGGAAAAGTCGGGCTTATGCCGGATCTTACGAACGGCATAGCACCGCGCCAATTGTAAACGAAGAGCAATGCCAGTACTGATCATTAGTACCGCGTCGAGCGTTGGCGCGGTACTGGTCCAGTACTGCCCCGGTACTGAGTCCAAGTGCTAGCTGGAAGCCGACTTAGGAGTTTTGCCGAGCGTTGACGCGGTCCTGATTTAGTACTGCCCCAGTACTGAGTCATTTTTCCAAAAAATCTTCCTTTTCGTAAGGATTTTGTAACCAAGACTTCAATCAACAAAAGTAGTTGTACTCTTGGAATAATTCATACAGATTAATTATTTATTTGATTTGGTGACGTTACACTTCTCACTTATTCAGATTTAGAGAGTGCGCAAAAATAACAAATTATACCTGAAAAGAACTTGGT
>JBAGKK010017372.1:0-11665 GCA_037177015.1 Euceroptres primus
TGCGTTATAAGCGACCTTAGCTACTTGAAAATTCATACATTTTTTATAACATTTACTCATTAAGAATATAATATATTATGTTTCCGGGGTCGCTGAAAACGAATTTGCTATCAGAATTTCAAAATTCAAAATGGCGGCCGTGGACTCTCCATTTTATAAAAAATGCTTCAATCGAATTGAAAATCCATAATTTGGGGTTTTTGGGGTCGCTGATTACGAATCCGATATCAGAATTTCAATATTCAAAATAGCAGATTGAAAATGGTGGCTGTGTACACTCAATTTCATCGAAAAATGCTTTAACCGAATTGGAAAGCCATACTCAGAAGCATTTTTTTATAAAATCAAGAGTACACGTCCGCCATTTTTAATCCGCTGTTTTGAATTTTGAAATTCTGATAACAGATTCATTTTCAGCGACCCCGGAAACCCCCGAGTAAATGTTTTCAAACTTGTTTGAGCATTTTTTAGGTACTTTTTAAAACGGTTTTTAACCCAAACAATGCTATAAAATTTTCGTGAATTTTTATCATTTTTTAACTGAAAATTGAAAAGAAAATTGGAAATATTTCAATTCTAAACCTATTGCATTAGAAAGCTATATTCTTTAGCTTTAATTTGTGGGTTGTAAGATGTCATAGAAATTATTACATCGACAGTTATTAAAGAAAATGTCATGACGAGAAATCTCGTCATCGTGCATTTTTGACCGGTTTCGTTTTGACGAGATATCTCGTCATTGTGCGCAGGAGGGTTAATATTTTGAGTTTTTCTAGGAGAAAATTTCATTTTTATAAACCTCAAAAAACTAAAATAATTTTCAAAAGCTTTACAAATTATCTTCAAAATTTTTTTAACCGCTGAAAATTTTCTCGCACTTAAAATTCACCTGAAAAAAATTGAGACTTTAACTTTAGAAAAAATTGAAAAGAAAAAAAATTATGATCGGGCCAATTTAAATGACCCTTCTCAATTTTTGTTCAGGTAAATCTTGAGTGCCAGAAAGTTTTCAGAAGCTCAACTAAATTTTAAGATAGTTTGTAAAGTTTTTAAAATTTATTTTAGTTTTTAGAGGTTTATAAAAATGAGATTTACTCTTAGAAATACTCCAAAAAATGTAAAATGTAAAGTGTAAAATTTCAAATAGATTGATCAATATCCTGAAGTTTCGTGGGGCTAAAATAAGTTTAAAAAATTCCTCATTCTCAGGGTTTTGGAAAAATCGCTAATATTAACTTTTTTTCGCAACTTACATAATATGTCCAATTTTTAAAAATATTGTGAGACTTTAATATTTTGCATTTTTCTAGGAGAAAATTTCATTTTCATAAATTTCAAAAAACTAGAATAATTTTTAAAAGCATTGTGAATTTACCTTCAAATTTTTTTAGTCGCTGGAAATTTTTTCGCACTCAAAATTCATCTGAAAAAAAATTAAGAAGACTCTAACTTTAGAAAAAAATTATCGGGTTATTTTACATGTCCCTTCTCAATTTTTTTCCAGGTAAATTTTGAGTGCCAGAAAGTTTTTAAAGGCTCAACAAAATTTTAAGATAGTTTGTAAAGCTTTTAATATTAATTTTAGTTTTTAGACGTTTATAAAAATGAGATTTTTTCCTAGAAATACTCAAAATATTAAAATCTCATAAGATTTTTGAAAATTGAGCATATTATGTAGATTACGAAAAAAAACTAAAATTTGCGATTTTTCCAGAACTTTGAGAATAACAAATTTTTTAAACTCATTTTAGTGCCGGGGAACCTCAGGATATTGATCAATCTATTTCAAATTTTACACATATCATAAGGGACCCAAAATGAAGTTTTTCAGTTCCAAGCTGTGTTTTTTGGACCCGTCATAATTGAACATTCTGAAAATAATAATAATTAAATAAAAGGTTGAAACTAGAAAAACGAAGTAATAATAATTAGTTAATAATTAGTAAATAAAAAGACTCACTTGTTCGTAGTATTTACTGACGTAGATATACAACTCCTTAAGCGCTGCGATCACATCGAACTCATTAGCATGGGAAGCGCTGAGCTGTTGCATGGCACTCGACATTTCCTGGTCAGTGATCTGCGGTAGTCTCTGTACATCCAAATAAAAGCGACCGACCTTTTCCCTGTAGTGAGGAATATCCTTAGCAAAGAGTAGCTTATTAGATGGCGAGTCCTTCCCCAATCTATGCTCCGTCGTCGAGCAAGCGTCCATAAAAGTCTGTGCTATCACCGACAAACTCGAGTCCACAGTCGTCGTCTTATTAATATCAAACATAAAGTCCGGATTCTTGATAAAGTTCACCCAGAACCTCAATGGCAAACTGTTCGACTTCCACGCATGAGGGACTTCTGGATCAACGATTCCATGCCTCTTAGCCGCCTCATCAAGCAGATCAAACAGCCATTTAACAGCACTTGGCAAGGCATCATTCGCCGTGAGAATTGTATTAAAGAAATCATCGACAAACTTCTGCACAGTGCCCTTCGTCGAGAGCAATCTCGTCAAGAAAATCTCAGGAATGGCCTTGTGGGTTCGTTCTGGATTGTGGTGCTGTTTGCTACTCGCATAGCCCATACCAGGTCCATAGTGAACTTCATCCAGAGGCCTCACGAGATGATAGAGTCTCTGATTTCCACCATGACCACTCTCGATGTCTCCATTCGCTGTGATCATCGGGGGCGAGTGTTGGGGATCGAAATAAATACCGCCTCCTGGTGGATGAGAGTACAGAGTTGGACTTATCAATCCGTGGTTAGGCGTCCTTGGTAGATGCAGAGTGGAACAGTGATTCATGTGTCTATCATAATGCTGTTGATGAAGATGTTGCTGGGGAAGTAGATGTTGATGCGAGGGTTTGCAGTTGAGGCAGGGTTGCTTACAAGCGACAGAGAAACCATCGTTCTGTCGAGGAATGAGAGACATGACTGCAGACTCCTTCACTCCATAGTGGGCGAGAGTATTGATCTTTTTCCAGTCCCCGTTGCACTTGGTGGTCAAGTCCTCGTCCTGGAGAGTCAGATGACCACCTCGACCGTGCCTCCACTCCAGGTCGACCTCGTGGACGGAGGGCCTTAGGGAGAAGGGAGTATTTTTATAGAGAGCGTCGAGAATCTTTGATTTTACTTGACTGATGGTGTCGCAGTCGAGGACCTTACACTGGATCTTCTCGTCAAGGTCGTCCTGCACGACGTGAAGGGTCACGACAGAGTGGTCGATTTGCTCTCGAAGGAGACGTTCTTCGGAGAGCGAGTACCTCGCGTCGTGAGTTATAACATCGACGGGTCCTTTCTCGATCTGGTGTTTGATGGCCTTGAAGAGGAGGAAGAGAGAGGAGCCGGCGTAGTCTTTTAGGTAATTGTACATGCAGAGAGCCATCCAGTTGGTTAGCATCTTCTCCACGACGGACTCGGTTCGTCTTAACATTAGTTGTGGGTGTTTTGTATCAACGGATTTGTCGATTAGGCGAAGGAGGAGGTTCATGAGAATGTCGGTTGCGTATTCCATTTTACTCATGAGGACTACCATCAGAAGAGAGGCAACATTTACCTGGAATTTTTGAAGTATATGTGAAAAATCTAAAAGGATTTGAAATTTAGATTTATTACAAGTTTTTAAAATTCAAGTTTTTCATGATCCAAGTTTTCCATCAAAAATTCAAAATTGAAACTCTAAAGACTCAAAATTGAAATTAAGATATTTTTTTTTGAGGAAAGAAAAATGATAGCAGGCTTCTTTGATTCAAACTGTAGAAATTTTCAGGGATGACAGCGGTCAGAAGAAGTTCAATTTTAGGGAAAATAGGGGACATCTTTTTTGAAAAAAGAGATCTTAAAAAAGGGGAATTTTTTAAAAGTCTAAGAGGCTCCTTTGATTCAAACTGAAGAAATTTCCATGAACCACAACGGTTTAGAACAGTGGTTCCCAAACTATGGGTCACGATCCACTAGTGGGTCGCGGGAGCAATTTGAGTGGTCCGCGGAACCAGATTGAAAACACTTATAGTATATTATACTATAATTGTTATCATTAATATGATTTAAAAAGTGGATCGCGAGAAAAATTCCAGAATTAAGGTGGGTCCCGGGACTAAAAAGTTTGGGAACCGCTGGTTTAGAAGTACAATTTTAACAAAAATAGGGGATTTCTTTCTTTTTCGAAAAAGTAGACTTAAAAAAAGGGGAGATTTTTTTTAATAAGAGAGGCAATAAATGTTCATAAATTATACAACATTTTTATAAGAAAATCTAAATCTTACTAACAAATAAAATTATATTTCATCATTAAACTTTATTTTCCACAAATTTATAGACTTTCAAAGTCTTTGAGCCTCTAGAATTTTCTAAGATCCTTCATGAAATAAATCTTGTAGACTTCTTGACAACTTTTTAGAATCTTCTAGAATATTTTTAATTTTTTATATATTTATACATTTGTTAAATCTTCTAAAATCTTTAAAAACACCCCGAAATCTATTGTAAATTTCAAAAATATTTTAGACTGTTTCAGAATCTTTTAGAATCCTCAAAACTGTTTTGACTTTTGACAAACTTTTAAAATCTTCTACTCTTTTTCAGATTATTCTTAAGGCTTTTAAAAATTCTGGAAATTTGTTGAAAGATTCTTTAAGATTATGGGAATATTTTGTAGATTTTAGAGGGTTCTACTTAATTCTGCAGAATTCAGGAGTTCAGAATATTCTTGAGGATTGTTGAAGATTCTGGATTTATTTAAATGGACTTAATTCTAGAAGATTAAAATTTTAAAGATTATTTTAGGAAAATTCAAAAGATTCTAAACGATTATGGAAGAGTCCAGAAGAATCTACGTGAATATAGAAGCTTCTAGGAAAATCTTGAATATTTTGAAGAATTTTAACAGAATTCAAAAATTTTTTGAAGATTTTAAAGGCTTGGAGAGAATTTCAGGAGTCCTTTGTCGATTTTAGCCTAGAGGATTCTAAAAGATTCTGGAGAATTTTGAAAACATCTAGAACGTTATAGAAGAGTTTCGAAGAGTTTCGAAGATTTTGGAGGATTTTAGAAGATTTCGGAACAGCCTAGAATATTTTGGAAAACTGAAATAGATTTTGAAAATTTTTTTTAAGATTAAGAGAACTCTGAAATAAGAGTCTGAAAGATTATGGATCAGTCTGGAATTCTAGACAATTCCAACAGATGTGACAAATTTTTGAAAATGATTTTAGGAGAATCTGGAGGATGGAAAAAATCTGGAGGATTCTGAAAGATTATGGGACCGTGTAGAATTTTTTGAAGAATTTTAACAGACTTCAGATAAGTTTTGAAGATTTTGGAGGAGTTTAGGAGATTTTAAGAGTCTTTTGTAGATTCTGGAGGATTTTAAAAGATTCCTGAAATCCTATAGAATTTAGTCGGTTATGGAAGAGTTTAGATTTGGAAGTTATGGAAAATGTAAGAAAACATTGAATGAATTCTTGAATGTTATAAATTTCTATTTCTCGTAGTTCTTGTAAATTAACTGAAACTTTGAATAAACAAAGATAAAAAAGAGGGGAAAAGGAAAAAAATTCTGAAATAAAGAGATTTTAGGGGATTTTGAAAATAATAGGGGGAAAAATAGGTTTAAAAAAAGGGGGGAACAGGGGACTGTGATCCCTGAATTTTAGGCTCAATATATTCAACTTTTTAAAAATATATTTAAAACATTGTTTTAAATATATATTAAAAAAATTCTTTTAAAAAATACCCTTTTCGCATAATTAAAAAAATTACAACTTGAAAAAAGTTTACGCCAAACCACAACATTTTCTTTACTAGATGAATTTGAACATTTTGATTGAACGCCAGATTTCAGAAGTGGTTACCACCTCGTTATAATTAGACATTTAAAAATACTGACCTTGTCTCTAATATTAAAGTCCTTTTGCGCCTCCAGTGTTTCGATGAAGGTCAGAATAAAACACTTATTGTTAACAAGTTGCTCGAATTGGACCATCGCCGCGTCGTAATTCGTTCTCGTAAGAGTGGATCTACTCCTCGGATCATTCAAAATCGGATGATCTATGACTCCAGGAAAAAAGACCTTCATGATATAATTCTTGTGATCCAAAGTCGGAATCCCAGAGGATTCTAAATCCGCGGTCAAGTCCGTCATATCAGTTTGTAGTTCAGCAAAAGCCTGTTTACACTCCAACCTCACGTTGCTCTCCAGGGTGTCCATCTGAATTTGTATCCTCTTGTACTCTCTTTCCGCCTGAGTGCTTTTTCGTCTATATATCACAAGCACTAACACGAAGAGAAACACCAAACCGAAAGTGCCAGCAGCAATTCCTGCTATTGCTTCCGGAGGTATCGGGTAGGACTTGATGACGTCGTAATGCAAATAGCCGATGGGGAAACGAAGACTGCGGCCAATACGCACAACCACAAGAGGCAGACCCCGGTCTGTTTTGACTCCTAGTTCATCGGTGTCGGCTGGTTGCTGATCAGGTGGGATGCAAACCAATTGAATCCATGCGAGAGAAGTTACATTGCAAGGCAATGTTCCCACTGTGACATTAACATCAGACTCGTCACTCGCGTAAATTAGATTCTCGCCTTCGATTACGAGCGTATCGCCTTTGTAGATTTTCACGTCGCGAGGGAATGGGAAGAACTTTGGATCCTCAAAGTAGGAAAGACGGTTTCTCATATTCTGAAAGTGTTTCTCCAGGTCACGAACGCTTTCCACGTTGTCCATGACGAAACCGATCTTTAGTGAGAGCTGGGTATCCTTCCTTGGAGTCGTTCTTTTGCTCCGTTTTCTGTTCAAGCTCAACTGCAAATTAAAAAGAAAAATTGTTATTAATTTAATTTTCAACTTGTTTTTGAAAGGCACAAAAGTTTTTAAGAATTATTTTGATTATACCGAATTGAAGAAGTTATGAAACATAAAACTTTGAAGAAATATAACTTACCGCTCTGAATCTGCCAGCAACGCTAGGACTCGGACACTCCATCTGCGTGGGATTTAAAACTGAGCAAACAGTACGATTAACTGGCTTGGACTCATTTTCAACATAAACCTCCATCTCAGGCTTCTGAATAGTATCCAAATTCGTCCCGTGAACAGTAATCATACGCCCTCCAGACGCAAAGCTCTTCAAAGGCTTAATCTCCATAATCGTAGGGTCCTGAGTATAATTATAAGGATTCCCCTCAAGAGTACGATTAGCTCCATCGATACTCAGCGTCAATCTCCAAACTTTCCTCACGTGACCAGCCTTGCTCGTAACGCAAGTGAGTCTCGTGCTGCTGGCTTGGGTTGCGTTTACACGACAAGGAAGTTCATCCAAAAAAGCTGCGATCTTGCTTCCAATATTCAAATACGACCCCGTGATTGCAAGTCTCGTTCCTCCACTTTGAGGCCCAACAGAAGGATAAACTCCCGTGAGCTTTATATCCTTATAATTGAAAAGCACTGCGCTCTCCGTGTATCCAGCGTCGTTCCCCACAACTACTGTCGCAGTATCCGTCGGTTCATGACGTCCAGTTCGGCAAACAATTCTTACGGAAACCTCATAATCGACAAGAGTACAAGGCGTGTTCCCAATATGAATTTTTCCTTCGACATCGCTTTTTTTCAAACCGAGATTGCTGCCTTCGATAGTGACTAGCGTTCCTCCCTCGATGGGTCCACTCAAAGGTTTAATCATGTCGATTCGAGGTCTTGGACATTCGGAGAAAGGTGAATGCAGACAAGAGTGACGATAGACACAGCTATTTCCACACCAGGTGCATTCGTATCGTTTGTCCCTTGTGACACACAATGAACAATCCGCGTGCTCTCGATGCGAACCGAGCACCTCGCATTTATAGAGAATAATAGTAGTTTGATCCACATGATGATTCGTGTTCCAAACGACTGTCACTGCTGCTTCGTATTCTCCGGAAAGAGCCTCGTAGGAATAAATAGTCTTGTCGCAAACGATGAATCGACTGCTATCGACTCTAGCCTGCACTCTCAGATTTGCACCTTCGATCGTCACGATGCACTGAAAGCCACTGTGACCGACTTGAGGATGTGGCAGATTTTCTACTTCGAGAGCAATTTCCTTTGGAACGTTGTTTGGAAGCATCAGGCGGGAATCCCGATGAACGAAACGGGGACAGTACTGTACGCCATGAGCTGCAAGATTCGCTTGATTCTGTAAAAAAAAGAGGATTTGTTAAAGTTTGAATTTAAAAGATCCATATTTAATAACGACTCTATTTATTTCCAAATTTGAAATTCAAATAATTTGAGCAGAGTGTTCGATTCAAGCCAGAACTTAAAGTAAACAAATGAACCTACATTTTCGCCAGAGATGATGTTTCCCTGGCAACCACTGGTATTATGCGTGCATTTATTATCATAGACACACCAGCTGCAAGCCCACTGGGATTTAACACATTCAGAGCAAACAGTGTGCCTCGAGCAATCAAAGTACGCAAAGTTGCGAGAGACGAAGTCCTTGTTAGTTTCGCTGGATCGCACGGAAAGTGGAACTAAAACATGATCTGTGCCTTCTGGAATATTTGGTCGTGATGAAGTCATCGGAGTTGGACAAGAGAGTCCGAAGCCAGTCATAATAGCGTCGATAGGTTCAGCAGTTCCGAATACACATTTGTAATTAGTACCAGTTGGCAATTCGGGAAGAGTTCTGATCGTTAATTGAACCGTTGTCATTTGATTAATGGGAATCCGGTCGGGAAGGACTTGTTCGAAATCTATGCACTGCTGCCCTGTTCCCAATGAAAGCCACCTTGGACTGCTACGACTCGCTTTCTGACATGCTCGACGGACCGTGCATCTGAAAAAAGGCAAATTTAAAATTAGACGACAATTTGGAATCTTTTTCAATTTTGAAATTTATTCTTAATTTTTAAAATTTTAAACTCTTATCACCTTTTTTCCAGCGAACACCAACCGCAGTAAGGATCTCTCGCTTCCAAACAACTCGTGCAATTCGTGTAACTGCTGCAATGTTCGACCTTGACTTTCGAGATCTTAGAGACTGACAAAACATATAAATAGTCTCCACTAGGTGCGACTGCAGTGTCCGCCAGGATCTTCTGGCCCTTATCAACAACAATAGTCTCGTAAACCGAAGCCTCTGCTCCCGAAAGTAAAACCTTCTTCAAGGTTCCTTCGTTAGTTCCTAGGAAGGCGACCGTGTGGCTCTCTGTATTCGCTACACTAACAGACGTGACATAAGTGTTGGAAAAGTGAAGGATGCTCTGTTCGACAATTGGTGAGACTCCAGAAATTTTCAATCCAACTTCACAGAAGTTCAGAATATTTCCTGTGGTCTATAACAAAAAAAAAAAGAAAACAGAATTTAAAATCTCTCTTAAAAATCCTTATAAACAGGCCTGCGAGTGATGTGCAAGATTGAAAACAGTGACCATTTTGTTCAAAACAGTGACTAAAAAATTTTCGGTTAGATTTCTGATTGATTAATTATGCAATTGGCGAATTTTTAAATTTTTAACAAATCAAATTTCATAAATAAGCCTGCTGCAATTCTTCAGAATATTACAAAAAATCCTCAACAATTTTCCGACTCCTGTCTAGAATCTAAAAAATACTCCAGAAACTAATCTTTCAAAATCTTTGGGACTCTCTAAAATTTTCTATAACTTTCGACAGCCTTTAGAATCGTCTAGAATACCTATTTTAAATTTTCCAAATACTTGTAGATTTGTTCAATCTTCTAAAATCCCTCAAAATCCTTTCGAAACCACCAGGTTTAAAAAAATTTTTTTAGAATCTTTCAGAGGCTTTTTGATTTTTCCAAAGTCTTCTAAAATCTTTAAATATTTTCAAGGACCTTCTAAGAAAATTTTCCAAAATTTTTTTAACTCTTAGAGATATCTAAAATTTTTCAGTCTTCTAAATTTTCAAATACATTCCAAAATTTATTATAATTTTCCAAAATATTTGACTCTCTTTTAGAGTCTAAATAAATTCTAAATGATTCTGCAGAATTCTGGAAATTCTAAAGTTCAAAATATTGATTCTAGAAGATTCTGGAATACTCTAGCATATTTTGTAGAACATTAAAGAATTTTAGAATATTCTTTTTTTTAAAACGATTTATTTGACGTCGCATCTACATCTAGGTAATTAGCGACTTTCCATTAGCGTAGAAAGAGACTAGAGTTTGCCCAGTGTTTAAATCTGGTGATTCTGCGGAAGTAAAAATCAGGGCTATTCCATATCAGGAAATACAGGCCTATTTTCATAATAAAGAATTTCTCCAAGGCCTTCGAAACATATCTTGCTAACAACATATCAAATAGTTTCAAATCTGAAGTAAATCTCTACCAACACGGGTTCATGCGAAGTAGATCGACACCACTAATTTATTAATAATGATCCAGATGGCAGCGGAAGCCTTGGATGAAGGGTTTCAGATGGATGTTATATATCTGGATATGTCCAAAGCCTTCGACAAATATAATCATCGATCTTAGTTGATAAGCTCAAAAAGCTGAACCTCCCCGGTAATGTAACTTCGCTTATTAATGATCTACTGCAAAGGAAACACGTTGTGCAGTATGCAGGTTGCACTTCAAATGCTTATACTCCAACATCGGAAGTTCCTCAGGACTCAAGCATAGGACCCAAGTTTTCAAATGTTTATTTAAATGACATATGTACCACTAGGAATTCAAAAAAATTATTATATGCAGATGATGTAAAAATAATGTTAAAAATAAGGAATGTTAGAGATTGCGTCAAACTACAAAAGGATCCTGATGAGTTCATAAATTGGCTTAAGAATTTAGATCTAGAAGTAAACTTAAGTAAATGTAAGATTGTATCATTCTGTCGAAAATTAGAGCCAGTAATATTTGATTAAATGATAGATGGAAAGTCCATTATTGGAGTCTTTAGTATTTTAGATCTCGGTGTAACATTTGATACTAAACTTAGATTCCACATTCACATCGAATGTGTTGTCAAATCAGCAAATCAAATGCTCGGATTTATAGTCAGATCATGCAAAAATTTCAGGGACGTTGAAACACTCACAGTATTCTTCAATGCATATGTAAGATCTAGGCTGGAATATGCATCCACCATATGGAGCCCCTTCAGAAAAATTGCAATAAAAGCGTTAGAGAAAACACAAAAAATATTTCTGAAGATACTAGCTTTCAGGGTGGATGGAGTGTACCCGCCTAGAGTTGTCGATTATGAGTCGCTGTGTATAAAATTTTGTTCACTGAAAACTCAAGAAAAACACTTTCTGCTATCAATATTTTTCAGGTTAAAACTCAGAAGGGGATTATTGGACTGTCCAGACTTATTATATCTGTTACCATTTAAGGTACCTAGAATTTCTGCTAGAAGTAGTGAACTTTTTTACATACCTGCGGCAAAAAAATCTATCCAATTGATGTCGCCGATTTTCAGAATATGTATGTAAACAACTAAATATGTTCTGTGAATATAGTGAAGATAAACTTGATATGTTCCAGACACTGATAAGCAAAGTTGCCGAACTTGTACAAGAAGACAGTTTAGTAACGAGGAATGATCTGGCCTTACCATTAACGACCTTAGTAGGTAAAAAAAAAAATTGCAAAAGCATGGACTCTGTATAAGTCATAAAGAACTATGTTATAAAATGCGCCTACTTAATACCTAAATTAT
>JBAGKK010017383.1:0-11665 GCA_037177015.1 Euceroptres primus
CTGCGTCACTATTGCGCACTTTGTTGCTACGCTACCGCTGAGCTCCGAGTTCAGCTTTCCTTGTCCCCTCGCCCAAATTTGAATGTGTTAGTATGTATAAACTACTTCCTGGAAGACTGATTTCGTTCGGTACACAACCGGGGGTTGAGTGTACTTAGAAAGATCTATAATTTGTTTAACATCTATCTAAAAGTCTGAAGTCATATCTAACCATTTAATTTACTGGCCACCCCAAACTGAGAAATTTAACTGATCTATAATCTATAATTTAACTGATACAAATTTTCTCCTGAAAGCAAAAAAATTTGCTCTATATTAAAATAATAATAATACTTACAGATAACTTTTTAGAGTTAACATTTTCAAAATGTAGAACAAAAACTTAATTCTGTCATCGATTGAGCTACAAAATCGAAAATAATAGAAACTGAAAAGTGAGGTTAGGTATCCTCATATTTTATACAGTATATTTCATATTTTATACAGTATATTTATATTCATATTTCGAAAACTATCAATTATTGTGAAATATTATTTCAATTTAGCTATTTTAAAAAGGAATAATTGAAAAAGAAACAAATACCCGACTGCAAAAAACTGAAAAATTAGCATATAACATAACTTACTGAACCAGCCGAATTGTACCGCCGGTCCGCGGATCTTTGAATTTTCATACATCATCTTTGAACTAATTAATGAAAGCACAAACTCGCATTTATGAAACAAATTCCTTTTACCACTTAAATTTGGAAGAAAAATACCGGCAACCGAGAATTTTTTATTACTTTTAAACTATTAAACTGATACAAAGTTTGGAGGTCTAACCAATTTTTTAAAATGCACCCACATATTTAAATATTTTTCAATGCTTGTGCAAAGGTCACATAAAATTCCACCCTCATATTCAGTAAGGTAGAAATCGTTCTGAATCTTATATGCTCGGAGATTATTATTTTGATTCAAACTATAATATTAAAAAATATACTTAAAGTGAGTTGTATCTATTAGCCCCACCATGAGCGAATAAGCCCCACTCTTCGGTACCAAGCAATATTGATAAATATAACCTCTTTTATATTAAAGCGAATGTTCAAATAACATACTTGTTTCCTTGTTATCAGAACATAGCCTAGATGGCGCAGGCATGTATGTGTGTGTGTGGTCTTGTGCCTTTTGCTTAAGCGTCACTAATACTCTGTGTATACTTTTCTTTATCATTTTATAATAAATACTTTAATATTTTAAATTGGTTATTATTATTTAAGTAAATGGAAAAATTAACAAACTAAAAAAAATTGTATTGAAAAATTGAAAAATTAAAAGACTAGAAAAAGAAAAGAAAAATATTATAAAAATTTTGCGAGAAATTTTTATTAAAAACAGAAAACACCTCGCCAATTTTTTATAATTTTTTTCTTTTCTTTTTTTAGTCTTTTAATTTAAATTTTTTTTAGTTTATTAAGTTTTCATTTACTTAAATAATAATAACCAATTTAAAAAAGGTTATATGTTATATTCATTAACATTTATTGGTACTAATGATAAAGATTTATTTGAACCTTTGTTAGAATATTAAAAAATATTTTTTAATTATATTAAAAATTTTTCGGACTTTACGGCCTCAAATTTTTTTAATATTTATTGGTACTGTTAACTTTTTACTGGATGGAGTTTTTTGCATCTTAAATGTTTTTTGTGAGAATAATATTATCAGGTAATGAAATATTTTGTTTTACATTTTTATTATTAATTGGCAATGCAATGTTTCTCGCGCACATAATCCGAGTAATATTAATAATTAATAAATGAAAATAACTTCGAGTGTTGAAACTTAGATAATTGTGAATCTCAAAATTGGGATAAAACGACTGTAAAGTGGAAACTCGGAAAGTAATAAGTATAAAGGAGCTGTTATCCTGTTTCTAGAGTTCGTAACATGTATGGTAATCGTGGCGTTTATCATACGATCCAATTATGACTCGACTCGTCCATTAGGGTGCTCTTAGTGCAGGCACTGCCGGTCTTCGAAAAGTTAAGGGAAAGGCAACAGAGCGCCAAGTGGTACGGAAAATTGCCGGAGGAACTTGGAAATATGCGAAAGAGCCTCGCGAGGTCTAGAAGTTATATCGCTGTCGCTACAGTGAAACTAGCGAAGCGTGTCCCATCACGCTTAGAGTGTATCTCAAGAGAATGAGGAAAAGAGAAACCCTTCATTGATACATATTCTCTCATCTTTTCTTTCTCCTTCTCACGTTTTGCAATTTTTATAAGTGTTACCAACTGTCGAAAAAAGAGGGAAAAATTTCGTGAATTGACTCAGAAAGTAGCACTAAGACAAATATTTCAACAAAAAAAAAATGAAGGAAATATATAGGAAGATGCTGGATGCATGACGATACAAAAAAAAAGTACTGAAAAGATGGAAGTTCAAGTTTACTGGTTTTACTCTAACATTTACTTGTTTAAGATATTGAGAATCTACACTTCTCAACGATCCACTTTGTGCAAAGAAAAGAAACTTCACAGGAAATGGTAAAAAACAGAGACATTAAGTCTCAGAATTTGCTACTGGTTCACGAAATAAATTTTTAAAAAAGAATGGTTCTTAGACGCCAAAAAAAATTTATTATGCATATATTTATAAATTTTTTAAATGAATTGTAGGAAAGAAGAAACGATATTGGAAAATAAATAATAAAATAATTTATACACATAAATTTTTAAAATGAATTGTAGGAAAGAAGAAACGATATTGGAAAATAAGTAATAGATTTTTCTATTTCTCTTCTTTCAGTAGAATAAGTACATTTGGTCAGACACTTATCTGGACCCTTGCTGACTTTTCTACTTACGGAAGCTTTAGAAGCGATAAAACTGGAAGAAAATAATGTTTGTGATTTAAACAATTTAAAATTATAAGGCTTTTGGATTCGAATCCACTTGATTTTAAAATGAAAATGTAAAAATTTATGAAACTACAGTTATTTTTTGAAAAATAAATTATTTAAAAATAAGAGAGGGTAAATTTACAGAGATGTTTTCAACATTCTCATTTTCTCTAATGACTTCAGTACTTTTTTTCTCGAAAAAATGCGGAATAAAGTGAAAAAAAAATGAAATTGAATTCAGAGAGCAGTCCTGAGTAAATTGGACGACTTTATACAGAAGTGAAACGAAAGTCACCCCGAACTAAATAAAAAAATACGGAAAGCCTCTCATGCCAAGTTCGCTTAAGATTTTAAGAAAATCCGCTTTTCCAGTGTAAACTCGTGCACTCTAACAGACGACAGAGTCTCCATCTCGAAAGGTTCGCTCAAGCGCGAGTCTCTCGCAATTTCTTCAGCGTTTGGAAAATTGCATTCGACCAAGTTGTCGCGTTAAGTTTCTCCTGAGAATGCGAGTACTCGGTACAACTCTTTGCTCTGCGTTAGTCGAATACAAATGGTTGACATCGTTCAGCTAGGAACTTCCAGAAAATCCAGCAAATCTTGATCAGATTCCTCAAATGGAGACAAAAATTTGCCCAACTTTGCCAAAGACACAATTCTCAACTTCAGTATAACAAGAATTGAAATAATTTTCTCCCTGTCGATGAATCTTTCCATTTTATAGAATCATATCAACACAGTAAAAAGTAATGCATACTTAAAATTGTTCCACCAAAAAATGGTTTGGATTAAATTCAGTAAAATTTGTCTTAATTTAAATAATAGGAGTCAAAATTTAATAACACGTTACCTGAATTTCAGAATTGAGTCTTGAAGTCAGACAAATCTTACGTAAAATCAAATCAATTTTGCTTAAATCCAGACAAATATTAAATTTAATCCAAACTATTTTAAGGTGTAACAATTTTAAGTACCTATGTACTCTTTCTTACTGTGAATTTGAAGTTGAATTTTATAAAATTCTTATTGATGTGTTAATGAAAATCAATTACTGTTTATTTTTTCCTAGATATTTTTGTCACGTTCGGGCAATGAACTATTTCAGAAAAAAATTAATATTAAAACGTTTTTTTGTTTATCTGCAAAAATTGAATTTTCCAAAAATGCAATTTTTAAATTTATATGTGGAAAAACAAATGCCACTTTTAAGAAAAATAATTTTTTCACCTGGAAGAAGAATGAACCTTAAAGGTTAAGTTGTATTAATTAAAAATATTACTTCAAAATATTAATTAAAAATGAAATTGTCTTTTTTCTGTTTCAGATTGGCTCTCTTAAAAACTACTACCTCGTTTCTCATAAGCTACTGAACAAAAGATCTCTCTCAGCTAGCGAACAGCATCATAAAAAACTCAGCGATGAGCCACAGGTAAACTTAATCTTATTATAAGCGGAAAATTACAAAAATTGTAATTGCATGTTGATCAATTAATAAAAAACCACCTATAAATTTTAAAACAAGATTTAATGAAATCATAAACTGCGTTCTTGAAATTTAATAAAGTTATTAAATACATAAAATGGTAATCAAGTTATTTCAATTAACAATTAATTGATAACATTCATTTTCAATTAATGAAAATATATTTTTCCTTACTGTAATCCGTAAATCATAATATAAAAGCTAGAAAATTATTAATCAATCAATATCCATCCAGTTGATATTTTTTTAATAAATTGATTTTATAGTAATGAAGATCAGAAATATGCATTGATAATCAGGTTTAAAATCTTTTTATTTTGAAAGATTTCAGATTTAAAAACTTTTTAATTCAAATATTTACAAGAGAAAATTCTCATATTTAATAATATTACAGGGATCACGGCCATTTTTATAAGAAAACTGAAATTTCATTAACAAATAAAATTATATTGACTGCTACTAAACCAGCAATTAAATCCTAAAAATATTATCAGAGACTCTATAATATTCCAAAAAAAAATTTAATGACACCATGAAGTTAACGAAAGGGAGAAATTCCCACAGCAAGTACTTCCGAAGGAAAAATTTGTCGACTAAAAATTAACGTCAAATAAAAATTTTCGGCTGTTAAAATTGTTGACAAGAATTTAGATTCCTGAATCATGAAATTATCAAAAATTTTAATTTTCAACAAATCAAATTCCCAAAGTGAATCTTCTAAAATTCTTTAGGATCTTAAAAAATCCTTAAAAGTCTTACATCCTTATATAGAATCTAATAAAATACTCCAAAAACTAAAATTTTAGAACCTTTGGAACTCTTTAGAGTTTTCTAAAATCCTTCATGAAATCTTCTGGATTTTTGGACAATCTTCTAGAATTTTATAAAATATTGTAAATTTTCCATCTCCTTGTACATTCATTAAATCTCCTAAAATCTTTCAAAAATTCTGCAGAATCTTAAAGATTTTTTATGTTTTAGAATCTTTCAGAGATTTACAGATTCTTCTAAACCTTCTAGCATTGTGTGGAATCTGCTAAAATTTCCCAGAATTTTTTAAAACTCTTACAGAGATATCCAGACTTTTTCAGCGTTCTAAAATCATCAAAACCTCTCAAAACCTATTATGATTTTTCAAAATATTCTAGACTATTTAAGAACCTTTCAGAATCCTTAAAAATCTTTTGAATTCTGCCCTAAACTTCTACTATCTTCTAGAATTTTTTTTTTTTAAGAATTTCGAAAAGTCTAAAGATTTTTAGAAAAATTTTGAAAACAGTCTATAATCTAAATGATTCTGCAGATTTATGGAAATTGTCGAGTTCAGATTTTTCTGGAGGATTCTACAAGATTCTGGAACAATCTAGTATATTTTTTAAAATATTAAAATTCTCTAAGATTTTATAAGAATATTGGAGAACCCATTAAAAATATTCTAAAAAACGCAAAAGATATTAGACGGGTATGAAAGAGTTTAGAAGATTTGATTATGGAAAATTTTGAAAGATATTGAAAGAATTCAGAAGATTTCGAGACAGTTCAGAAAATTTGGGAAAAGTTTTGAAGTTTCTAGAAGATTTCAGAAGACTCTGAATCTCTAAGGTTTTAATATTGTGGCACGCGTTTTTGGATGTCCTAAATTTCTATTTATTACAATTTTTTGAAAATTAATCGGAACTTTGAATAAAACAAAGGGAAAAGGGGGGAAATTCTCAAAAATAGGGATTTTAGGAGATCTTGAGAAAAATAAAGGAAAATGGGAATAAAGGACTGACTATGATCCCTGATATTATTAATACTATTATTATTTAATATTATTCCACATAAAAAAATCCTCATGGAAAATTTTATTTGTTGTGTTATTCGTTTTTTGTGTAATTTTTTACATTTTAAACTTCCACCGACTGATTTTTAATTATGAATGCAAAATAAAGATGTTTTAAACCATTTTGAAGGAAAAAAATCTAAAAAATAAAACAAACAAAAATTGGAGAAGCGACCAAAGTAGGTACCTACATAATTGCCAAAGTTTTAATTAGACAAACACTTAAAAATAACACTGAGTTTTCTCTACAATTGAAAGTGAACATTTATCCTAGTTGATGCGATAACGATAATGAATCGATGCGACATAAACTCTCTAAGTGGATGTCGTTAGACGAGGAAACTGATCGGCAGTGACCCATTACAAACGCGTTGAGACCAGAGCATTAATGGCGACGCGAAAAAGCCGTTCGTTCAGTAAACACCATAATTGGTCAGTCAGTCACAAATTTCCCGACCAATACACTCGAATCCAGGAAACGCTTGCTTTATTACCGGCAATAAACTCTATCGCGAAATATCACTCAATTGAATCGTAAACTTCCTAATTATCATTTTTATTTAATGGAATAGTGATTAAGTAACCCAAATTATGACCAGAATTAACGACTTTTATCTCGCACAGCGATCCATAAAACAATACTGAAAATAAATTTTTTATTCGGCAATTTAAATTTAGTCAATTATTAAAGATAAGTTATTTATTTAGTCAAAAAAATAAATAAATGTAAAATAACTAGACTGTTTTAAAAATGCAAGCTTCTGAGTTGGTAAACTCTTCTTTTAAGGTATAAATGCTCAAATTTGATGAAAAAGGGTTTCATTTTCGAGTCACTTTATATTCATACGAAAAGCTAAATTTTACCAGAAATTTCGAAGTAATCATATACACTTCGTCGTCTGCTCCAAATTACAAGTAGGCTGAAAATTAATATACCTACGTGGTTCGAACAGGGTTCTGACTGAGTTAAAAGTTATCCTGCTCAAAACTCAATTTCCAAAGTTAGCGCGCAAAATCATACGAACCGTTCGCAGTTAGGGTCTCGTTAACATTCATGTGCCACTAATTGTACATTCAGAAGCAAAGCAGTGAATTTCTGCTTGGATGAGAAAATTCCATGTATCGTTTATATAAAGTATTCAGTCACTTAATTTCAGACTACTTCAAGATAAAGTGCCGGTAAAGCGATATGAAGTTAAATTAAATTTAAAATAAATTAAATTAAATCATCCCTTTCATTAATTCAAACATTAATTAAATGCAAAAGTAAAATTTATCAACAATTTTAATTCAAGTCAGAAAAGTATAATATGTTTAACTTTTCACAAAAGTTTATTTCAATTTAAAAGCCTTCTTTCTGAAGCAGCGAAACTTCTTTTACACTTTTTTCTCAAGCTCTTGAGACTAAAAATTTATCAGCTGAAACAGCAAGAAAACATTTCCTTTATTTTGTAGTTTCTTTTTTGGCTTTAAAAATCCAATTGCACTTCAATAAATAAGAGATTAACTTTTCTCACTAGTTCATCTCTCGAAATCGATCTTGATAAGGTTTTCTGAAGAGGGTGATTGATATTGAGAATTCAGTTTGTTTTTTTTTTTCGTTTCAGGTGCATTGGGTGCAGCAGCAACGCGAACAGAAGCGCAAGAAGCGAGATTTTGACGGCACTTCGTACTCGTTCGGGGAACTTACTCATTTCTTGGGCGAATTCACTTCCCGGCAAAGGCCGTCAATTATCCATCGACAGAGAAATCGAGGCATACCCATTGGAAACTTGTTCAATGATCCACTCTTCAAAGAGCAATGGTACCTGGTAAGCGAACTTGATTTCAAACGAGATCTCATAATTCCAGTTATTTCTCCATTTGCCGTCAAATTCTGGCTTTAATGTCTACGTCACATCCGATTTGATGCGAAACTCATTGCTGTAGTAGTCTGGCTAAGATCAAACGATCCAGTAGTTTACTCGCATAGATGAGTTACTATGCGCGTGTCTATTATACTGAGTACATCATTCAGCTTGAATGAATAGGGAAAGAGGATGGCCGAGTAAGCTATTTGGATTCCAGTTATAATTCCATCATGTACCAATTTTACTAACCAAATTAGATCCTACGTTTCATTTTGATAATTTAACATTTCATTGAATTTACTCAATTTTCTTACACATCATTTCTAAATAACTTCAGGAGCAATAAATAATAGGGTGGGCTGAAAATGATAATTTTACTCAAATATCAGTTAAATTTTCTTTTGTTTTTCCATGACAATACGTATATTTTGAAAGACGTGAAGTTGTCTGAGTAAAAATTTATTCCTCCTAAAAATTAACTGCAACAAATTTTATCCTTAATTTTTTCTGTGCTTGTAAGTAAAAGAATAAGAGAAAGAAAGGGAAAGGTAAATCGTAGGGCAATCGTGTAGTTGAAAGATGTAAAATCACTAAGTACATAAACATAAGTATTCCTTCCTCAAGGAAAATGGACATTTCATTGGAAATGTATGTTTTAAGTGTAATGAATATCGTTATTATCATTAAACTAGTTGTGTAAAGATTGCATTGTACCCGTCATTGCTGAAGTTTTCACTTCTGACGCACGTGGTTTCCACGCATATATTTTTTTTAAATGAAACTTTAGGGAAGTCACTTTAAATCTCATCTCCATGTTTTCATATGAGAATGGGAAATAAAGAAAATACAAAAGTTATTGTATTTGTTGCTATAAATTGGTATTTATAGCAACAAACATTGCGCGGTCGCACTGGGGCAATATGTTCATTTAACCTCCAGTGTCCATTCTAACCCCACCTTCAACAATCTGAAGGAGTTCCCTTCCCAGCGTTTCACTTCATTTCACTCGTTTCGTTCCCATCCACGCACAGTGTGGACAAAAGTCTGTTTACAACCTAATTTTTAATGGATTTTAACGCTTTCTCTTTCAAAATTACCGTAAAGCTTTCGGATATATCGAGTCGGTGCGGAAATTTCAATTTGGCTAAACCGACTAATAATAAAATTTTTTATTTAACAACAAAAAAACTATATTTTTATCCTAACTTTTCAGGCGTTCCTTTTTTTTAAAATCTGCAAATTGACTAAAGAGTAGCTTAAGTTAGTGTAATTACTATCGAGCAATAGCTTTCAGTAGGTTAGAGACAGAAAAAAAATTGTTTATAATGTTTTAAGCAAATTAATGAACAAAAGCCATTTTTTGTGATTCGAAATGATTAGTTGTTTAAAATTCACAGTTTTTATATAGAATATGAGAGAAATGTATGCCTAATCGTGATTATTTAAAAATATCTGCTGTTTGGCAATTATTTAAACAATTTTTATAAACAAATACACAGTTTTCGAATGTCACAATGAATAGGCTTCATTTTTTTTGCAGAATTGACCTAAAATGTCTTGCCAATGACTCCTTGCTGTCATTTTTTCAAATTAACAACAACTGGTAATTATTTAAACAATATTTATAAACAAATACACAGTTTTCGAATGTCACAATGAATAGGCTTAATTTTTTTTGCAGAATTGACCTAAAATGTCTTGCCAATGACTCCTTGCTGTCATTTTTTTCAAATTAACAACAACTGATAATTATTTAAACAATATTTATAAACAAATACACAGTTTTTGTATGTCACAATGTTGGTCACAAAGGCTCCATTTTTTTTTGCAGAATTCACCTAAAATGTCTTGCCAATGACTCCTTGCTATCATTTTTTCCAAACTAACAGCAACTGGTAATTATTTAAACAATACTTACAAACAAATTCACATTTTTAATATTATTTCACGAATAGGGCCATTTTTTTGCGAAACCCATTAAAAATGTATCGTTAGTGACTTCTACCTGTAACTTCGTTTAAATTGATAAAAAATATTAATTTTTTAAACAATTTTCATAAATAAATGCACACTTTGACCATTTTTCCAAGAATAGGCTACATTTTCTTTGCGAAATCAACTAAAAATGTATTTGCCATGACTCTTTGCTTTGATACTTTGCCAACGGATGAGAAAAGTTTATTATTTAAACAATTTTAAAAAACAAATATACATTTTGGACACTTTTGCAGGAATATGTTTATTTTTTTCGTAGAGTAAGCTAGAAATGTCTTACCAATGACTAATTGTTGCCTTGTTTGTCCAATTAACAAGAATAATTGTTTAAACAATATTTATGTTAAAATGCACAGTTTGACCATTTTTTCATTAAAAGTATTAATTTTTTGCGGAATCAACAATAAGTGTCTTGCCAATTATTTCTTCTTGTCTAATTTTTCAAATTAGAAAAAAGTGGTGATTGTTTGAACAATTTTTATAAAAAAATTCAAAGAAACAAAAAAAAGCCTTTATTCAATAACTGCTACCTTCACGACGGTGAAGAGGCTTGACTACTGTTTATTATGTACGATAATAAAACATTTGGACCAAAAGCAGTTCAAATTTTCAGGAACACTCATGATATTTTATGGAATAAATTATTCGCATCTTCGCTTGTTGTGAAAATACGATACCCAATAAATGCATAATTTGTTAACATAATAACTAAAAACCCATCATGTATAATGACCTTGGTTTTTTTAACTCACTCCGCAAAAGAAAAGAAAATTATCATTAAAATATGGTCAAACCGTGAATTTGTTTATAAACATTGTTCAAACAATCAACACTTTTTTCTAATTTGAAAAATGCGACAAGAAGGAATAATTGGCAAGACATTTATTGTTGGTTCCGCCAAAAATTAATACTTTTAATAAAAAAATGGTCAAACTGCATTTATACATAAATGTTGTTTAAAAAATGAACAGTTCTTCTTGATTGGACAAACACGGCAACAAGTAGTCGTTGGTAAGACATTTCTAGCTTACTCTACGAAAAAAATAAACATATTCCTGCAAAAGTGTCCAAAATGTATATTTGTTTATAAAAATTGTTTAAATAATAAACTTTTCTTATCCGTTGGCAAAGTATCAAAGCAAAGAGTCATGGGAAATACATTTTTAGTTGATTTCGCAAAGAAAATGCAGTCCGTTCTTGGAAAAATGGTCAAAGTGTGTATTTATTTAAGAAAATTGTTTAAAAAATTAATATTTTTCATCAATTTGAACAAAATTACAGGTAGAAGTCACTAACGATACATTTTTAGTGGGTTTCGCAAAAAATGGCCCTATTCGTGGAATAATGTTAAACATGTGAATTTGTTTATAAATATTGTTTAAATAATTACCAATTGTTGTTCATTTGGAGAAAATGACAGCAAGGAGTCATTGGCCAGACATTTTAGGTCAATTATGCAAAAGAAATGAAGCCTATTCATTGTGACATACGAAAACTGTGTATGTGTTTATAAATATTGTTTAAATAATTATCAGTTGTTAATTTGAAAAAAATGACAGCAAGGAGTCATTGGCAAGACATTTTAGGTCAATTCTGCAAAAAAAATGAAGCCTATTCATTGTGA
>JBAGKK010017394.1:0-11662 GCA_037177015.1 Euceroptres primus
TGGCATTTCGAGAAATGAATGCATACATGTATAAGTACAATTTTTCAAAAATTTTATTTTCAATTTCTCATGGGGGGCGATTGATCCCCTTGATCCCCCCCCCCTATCTACGCCACTGATATATATGTATATATATATATATATATATATATATATTCGATGATTTATTTTCCTCACTAATGCCAAAGATGCTAAAATGCTCACTGTACGAGGGTATACTTATACACAAAATAATCACATGTCTTAACAGAGAAATATCATTTTCTCTTTGCATTAACAATTACACAGAAATATTTTTTGTGCGTAAGCAGTAACAATTCCGTTGTTGTGATTTTTCCCCAAGTGGAAAAGGTTAATTTTAACATTCTATAGTAATATTGAATTATCGTCAACCTACGAGTACTAGATTTTACAAAAAACAATATGATGGCTGAGCTGGCTAAGATACGCAGGCTAACCTAAACTCAAATTTCAACTTTAAAGGAAATCGACTATGCAATTTTTGTTCACGTTTCATAAGGTAATTATATGTAAAAACGATTAAAATGATTAGTTTCTTTCATGGTATATGCATGAATATGAATATAAATAATATTATAATTATACGCTTGAATTTTTCTAAGTTGACATAGGCATACTGTCTAGTGCCGAAATAAAATCCTGAGAGATTTTCTGTATCGTTATAGCGTTGAGTGAATCCTAGACTTGGTTTTTACAGATTGACATGACAAAGATACAACCATAGTAAAACTAGACAGCGTCGAGATCGCGCCAGGCTAGCATTTTGTGAATAGACAGGCGTGGTAAAAACTGTACTGGCGTTAGCGTGATTCAAGACTGCCAGAAAATTTTTCCACACGGGTTATGGTGGGATGCCAATGGGATCCCAATGGGACTTTTTTTACTCGAGGGTTTTGTGCAACTTCAAAAAGCACACTTCTCTGGTAAATTGAAACATATTTTCGTCAAAAATGAAAATTTTTCCGGATTTTTTAGCCTAATATGCAGAAGACATCATTCTTGCAGAGCATCAAATATCGGAAAGAGGGTTAGGTTGGCCCGTGGACATACTGCGCTTAATAAACTCAATTACCTTATCGCCTGACGTAGGTCGGGTTCGGCGGAGCAGAGAAGCACCTGTCTACACCTCTCGGATCCAGTTACTTGTCCAAGGGTAATTAGGTACTAGTTGCAACGGCACCCGTTGTACGTACGTAGAGCAGCTATGCTCACAGGCCATAAGTCAGACGAGAGAAGAAACTCGAGGAAACCCAGTAATAAATGAGGAAATTTTGCAGCCTTATATGTATAACGCGATCGCATTAGAGCCGCTTTAAATTAGAAGCTCACTAACTAAAAACATTTATCTCTGCCTTATTCCTTACATGGTATTTAAAAAAAAAATCAATAAATAATATAATAGGTTCGTTATTCGAATAAAATAATATTACTGAAAATTACTGAAATGTTACTGAAATCATTACTGAAACGAATATTAACACTTCGGAAATTGATAACACTCAGAAAAACATTTGTTTGATTCAAACAAGATTTGTTAAATAAAGTTCTTGTTTGCTCTAAACATTTTTTGTCTTAAATGAAATAAAGATTTTGCTTTTTAAATTATATTCAATTTTATAAATAATTTCTAAAAATTTTCAATTTTGTGGTTAAGAAGTGTTAAGTGTAAGACAGTACTTTTTTTAGACCACTTGTCGATGCGCGGGATGCGAAACGACAGTACTGTAACATGTTTCAGACGCCTTTATATTCAGTACGGTTGTAGTCTTTATTGTAAGAAAGATCCTTCTGCGCTATTGGCGTTTTTCTAAGGAAAAATTGTATACAGAATATAACTTTTGTTTAAATCCAACAAATGTTTGTATAAACTCAAATGGATTTAATTTAAGCAAATCCTTTATTTAAGTCGACCAAATTGTAACAAAAAAATTGTTTCGATTAATAAAGTAGATATTTTTTATTTATTAAAATGAAATAAATGTTTGGTTAATTGAAACAAAAAATTTGTTTCTTTCAATAATATGATATCAAACAAGTTTGATTGATTCAAACTTGTTTGATTCAAACAAATATTTTTCTGAGTGAATTATTGCGATTATTGCTATTAAATAATTATAAACAAATCGTCATGCATTTTTCAATAAGCCAGATGAAATTAATCTCGGTGAGAAATCACTTTATATATTTATTAATGTAAATCGTACATTTCCAACGATTGTTTGACAAAATACATACATTAATTTAACCACTCATTTTCAATACCGTCTCAATACAACAGAATAAAAATAAAATGTGTACAAGCCATTAATCATATTAAAAATTTATGAAGTGGTTAATTTGACAATTTTTTGATTCGAATCTCATTCTCTGAAAATTTAATTCACCTTATAGATTTTAGTATCGTAGAAATGCTTTCCAATTTTGATGATACGTATTATTTTATGTTACTTTTATAGATATTCTCGCGGTTTTCGAATTTTCAGTAGCATTTAGACTTCGACACAAAACTCGAATTACCGAAGGAACTGTAATAGCTTTAAAAGGAAGTAATAATGAAACTTCTTCTTTTTTCGAAACTGCTACGACAAAAACTGAATTCTCGATTACAACTCGAAGAAGCACAATGAAGATGTGCTTCATGTTCATGTGGTTCTATGTGAAGGTTTGCTTGAAAGCATGTAAGTAGATATTATGTGCCTGCCCATTAAGGAAAAATCGCTTCCCTCTGTTGCAGAGTACCTGATGTCAGGAAGTCCTCGAAGCTATCCGGCTCGGTCCCCTGGGGTTGCTTCTACGCCTACAGTCACCAGGTGAGTCTCCACTTTCCTTCCTCATTCCACTCCAGATGGAGATTATCGATTAGACACAAAAATTACTCCAGGGCTTCTTTTTTTAACTGCTATTAAGAAATTAATATTACTAAAGAGATCAGATAATTTATTAGAGATCTCTGATCAAAATATTCTTGACACAATGGAATTTTCTTGCCAATAATGGAAATTAGAACGACTTGATTGAATTATGAATATGCACTTTTCACCTCAATTTTTTGGTTGAAGTGAAAGCACTTTTTGGAATTAAAATTATCTTTTTTAAATATTTCTCTTACATAATATAAAAATGTTGTATTTAATACTAAGTCTTCCTTTTCACCCCCTGGAGTTAAAAAATCCTAACAAACACCCAAATTCTCAGAACAAAAACTTTTCAACGGAAAATAGTCATTTTGGACAAGAAAAATTGTCCATAAAATTTTCAATAATTTTTTATATTATTTTAAAATATTAAAAGAAAAAATATACATGGTCAGGTAATAAAAATATTAGTTTTCAAAATAGTCAAATGCGACTATTTTCAATCGAAAGACGTTTGGTCTTCACTGCAAAAAATGGATAATTGGTCTAACCATTTAGTTTGTATTTGTAAAATGCATCTATGCTATTTTATTAGATGGGGCAACCGTATTATTAGTTGCAGTGGCTATTCAATTAATTTCACCAATTAATAAAATATTTGTCTCTTCTAATAAAATAGTAGAAGTATTTTTAGAAACTGAATAGTTGATCAAACCGACAATTTCTTCAGTATTGAAATTAAATTACTTTTAGGAAATGTTTTATATTTAGTGGATAAAAAAAGGTGAATTTCAGACGAATGAAGGTTTTGAAAATTTAATGCATAATTTTTCTTGTTGCTTCTTTCATGGTAACGTTGAATATCGGAAGTTTCAGACTTTTTTTTGACAATGTTTGTTTTAATATAAAATAATCTTTCGCTAAAACATTTTTGGCCTCACAATTTAGTTTTTTCTAAGAAACTTTTTAATATCACTTTTCGGATAGAATTTTCTACTCTAAATATTTTGGTTTTAGAATTTCTGATCTCTAAATTTTTTAAGAGTAAGGATGGAAAAAGAATAAGTTTCTGAAAGATTAGGGGCCGCTGAAAAATTGATGGTCTGTTTTCGATTGAAAAGTTTTGTTTTGATGGAAAACCTGTATTTTCGATCGAAGAGTTTCTTTTGAGAGAACAAAAAGTGTAAGATAATAGATTTTTTCTTTTGAGATTTAGTACAAAAAGTGTAAAAATCTTGTGCAATAATGCGCAATCTTGTGCTTGTGCAATCTCATGTAATCTCATGCAAACCTGCAATGTCTGCGCAATCTGTATGCAATTCCATGCAATCTCGTGCAATCCCATTTAATCTCTATGCAATTCCGTACAATCCGATATAATCTTGAAATATGTATGCAATTTCATTCAATCTTTATGCAATTCAATAAAGTCATTTGCAATCCAGTGCAATTCCATGTAATCTCTATGCAAGCCCATGTAATCTCTATGCAATCCCGTGTAATATCTATGCAATCTCGTGCAATCCAATGTGATCCCTATGCAATTCTATGCAATTCCGTACAATCTCTATGCAATTCCATGTAATCTCGTGCAATCGTATGTAATTTCTGTACAATCTCGTACAATCCGATATAATCTTGAAATATGTATACCTTCTCTAGCAATCTAGTCCAACATCATGCAATCCCTTGTAATTTTTAGGCCATCTCGTGCAATCTTTATGCAGTCCCACGAAATCCTTTGCAATATTGCAATCTCGTGCAATTTCATGCAATCTTGCAATCTGAATGCAATCTCGTACAGTCCCATGTAATTCCTATGCAATCCAATCCAATCTTGTACAATCCCATGCAATCTTAAAATCTGTATACATTTTGATGCTAAAAATTCTGTGAAAGCTCACTTAATCTCGTGCAATTCCATGCAATTTCTATGAAATCCTTTGTAGGGGAAAATTGCCCTTCCATATTTTCCAAAAATGTTCGATTTTAAGGAATAACGATGCATTCAAGCGAGATCTCGTCTTTCAAGATCTTGTCTCGATGCTGTCTTGTCATTATCAAGAATCTTGAAAAAATTATTGAATAGCACTAATCTATATGTTACCATGGTTACCTAAACATTTTCACCGTACTTCATGTTGTCAAGGGCAAGACTTCTCGAAAAAAACAAAAAACATTTGACTATTCAAGAATCCTGGTTAAAAATATTCTCGAAATTTCAAGCGATATGAAGCAAGATCAAAAGATTTTCTTGTCTTGAGGTGCATCACTATTAAGGAACTTTAATATTAAAAGCGATTACTAATATCATAATTTGATCTCTGCTTTACAAAGTTCATACACTTAAACGTTCAAAGAATGTTTAAAAGGCAATAAATTTCAATATTGAAAAAATATGTATTTTTCCCTTTTTAGGCAACCCGGTATTCTAATACGGGTACCTTTTAAAAACCATAAAAATGATGTTATTGAACACTTGTCATTGATAAGTAGCGTAGCGAATTGTTTAAATATATTCTGTACCTGCTGTATGTTTAATCTCGACCTTTTTTTTTAAATTAAGTAGTGAACGATATTCTGTACATTTATGACAACTTCTTTATGCAACATACATTATAAAACGTAAAATAGACGTTAAATAAGGTCAAATAGAAAACAAGTATTAACAAAGATCAAGAACTTAATATTTATAAAAAGTTGTAAAATTACAAATGTTATTCATCGTAGATCAAGAATTTATTGATATAAAGTGAATAAACAACACATTTTTAAAAATTCCTTTTTCATGACCAAAAAGAAATAAAGAGGTTAGGAAAGGTACTATTTATGGCGGAAAATTTAAATATCTGACGTATTTTTGGTGTACCGTCTGTAATTCATAGATAAAACAGATTACACTTTTATCTGCAGTTTTCTGGCCTAACCGGGCCCGTCTTAGGAATTTCGCATGTTCACAATTTTAAAAATATTTTTATTAAACAGCATAAAAATTAATAAAAAGTAAGTAACAATTGCAAAGTTTACAAAATTATCTATCAAACAAAAATAACTTACTCCTTCAAATCATTAGAAGTTATTAAACCACAACTTCTAAAATAGGTAAAAGTTCGTTCTCTAATGTACAAAAATAATTTTTCCTTTCTGTTTTCGTTAATTTACTTCCAATGCAGAAAAAAACACTTTCAAAATAACTAGAATTCTGCTGAGCATGTATCTTCATACATAAGTAATGAATATCATGTTTTCATACAAAAATATTAAGGGTGGCCCGTCTTAAGCAACTTTCTCCTAATCTTGTAATCCCATGAAATCTTGCAATCTTATGTAATCTTTATTCAATCTCATGCAATCTAGCAATCTTTTTTAATCTGGTGTATACAAAAAATCCAAATAAATAATCCCTAGTGTTCAAATTAAAAATTAAAAATATTGAAAATTCGCGTATTTATAATTTTCTTTAGCAAACTTTAGACGTGGGTTTTAATAGAAAAATATACCCAAGAAGTTTCAACGAGTATATCAGGGAAGAAAAATCAAGTGGCGCCAGAAATGGGGTAGATAGTTTAGGGGTTTGAGGCGGGGGGGGGAGTAGAACACGGGTACAAACGTCACCCCCACAAAGAAGAAGACCAGGCGGAATCCTAGGGTCGTTAGAGGCGAGGTTAGAGGCTTGGAAGACAGGAATGAAAGTGGAAGAGGAAGAGGAATGGAAAGGGGAAGTCTTTACTCGTGGTATGGTGTTCTTTTGGCCCCGTTGCCTCAGCAACAGAGTCCTTCCGTTTGACCCGCTGTTTCCGATGACGCGGATGTCCTTTCCTTACCTCGTTCCTTCCAAGTCTCACCCAACTTCGAAACTGTTTCCCTTATCGAAAAACCTCAAATTCAGCCTGCAATTTTTAGTTTCTTTTTGGATCTCAATTCAAAGTTTTTCATATCGTAATTTGATTTGATCGTAATTTAATTTGGCTCTCAATTTAGGTGGTTTTATTCTTACCAAGTACAGTTTTGAAAACAACTTATAACTCTTAGTTTAAATTTAAACCAACCAACATTTTAATGGTTTCACGAGACTTTCCTCCGCTACTTTTCAAGTGAAAATCTAGTAGAAAGGGCAGCCAACCGGTAATAAGGCTTTCCATTTAAAGCGGATGAGGCAAGTCGTTGTTACCTTAAACCAAGTTTCAAAGCGACGAGGAGGTAATCCTTATTACGGAACACCACTTAAATTTCCAAAGTTGTCCGAGGGACATGTTCTTTCAGGAATATTGTCCTTGCGTGTTAGCAGTAAGATTTATTACAACGCTGGATTCTTCCTTCTTGAGAAACTAAGATTCCGTTCTATGATAAAACGGAACTAACTTCTATCCCACTTTTCTGCTAAAGTCAAAAAAATGAGGGAAAGAGTGAAATTGTCTTTCAGATTTCTTGAAACTTCTGAAATAGAATCTCAATTGCATTTTCCAAGATGACCCTTAGTTGAGGTGATAAATTAGTCTGAAAACCTTGAATTTATTCAGGCTCTTTGACATTCAAAAATTTGTCATTACACAATTATCATTCAAATTGGATATTACATTAAATATTTTCTTCCCCTGGGGTAAGAAATTCACGAACGAGTTTAATGAATCTCCATCAACCCTTTCACGACTTTGCGCAGTTAACCGCGTCTGGGGTAACTTAGTTATGAAAGAATGGGAACGATAATAAGACTTTACTTTGTATAAGTAGATAGAAATGATGCATAGAGGCACGCGATACGTCGCACAGTGGGGAAAAAGTACATTTTTTGGTTCAAAATACGGTTCAGCTTACTTACTTACTTCAGCTTACTTTTTACTTGGCTGAGTTTTTTGCATCTTAGATGTTTTTGGTGAGATTTCACTTTCTTTTTAAATTAAAATTTTCATAAAATAATTGATAAATCGAAATTTCCTGCAATAAGTATCGGGAAACTGATCTAGCAGATTTCTATTTAAATTTTGGTGCCAATCGGTTCACTAGTGTAGGCTGTAGGTCTGTCTAATTAATGAAAATTCGTGTTTTATTCATATAAATTGAAAAATGACGCAAAATAATTGATAAATCGAAATTTCCTGAAATATTTATCGAGAAACTCATCTGACAGACTTCTATTTAAATTTGGGTTCCAATCGGTTCACTAGTGTCGGCTGTAAGTCTGTCTAATTAAGGGTTTTTCAGTTTTCAGAATCTACTAAATGCAGTTTTCAAAATATGGGTAATCTGAATGAACAGAACTTATTTTTTAGCGATTTTTTTATTGATTCCAAAAGGTTTGATGCAAATCAGTGAAGAATTGGCTGATGTGTCCAATACAGGTTCAAAAAATGGCGTTCGATCGAGAAAATATTTTCACGGTTTTACTTGTCGACGATTCACCATCGCAAATCTTGATTATATCGGTAGATAATGGTCTAGGAAAATGAAAAATTGGTCTGGCAAAAGTCAGGGAATTTTGAAATTGGGATTTTGTGGTAACCTTGGTCGCCTGTAATTTTGCCAAGCTTAAATCTTGTATGTAGAAGAACCATCGCTCTCAAGAAGGGTATATTTCAACTATAATCCTTACCATCCGATATGGAAGAAATATGTAAACTAAGGCTGAGGAGGCTCGACAGAAAAAAGAGGTAGGCAACCAAGTATCGAGAGAGAAAAAAAGGCAGAATTATATAGACATATATACCTAGACCCATAGAGCTTCTGTCGGGTTTAACTTTTCGCTCTAAGAATAGCTGCCTCGCCGTGACGGTAAAACTTTCAAATATGAACCAAATCCCTTGTATATCATCGCTTTATTGTGAAATATTGTCAATACGCGATAAACTTCCTTTAAAACTCGGCAGAAGCGCCTGCGGACCTTGGATCATGCAATGGGCACCATCCGGACATTATTTCCAGAGAAAATTTTATCGACTCGTATAAACTCGCTCGTTCTCACGAGTCGCAGATTTCTAATACATTCGCACTTCCCTTAGCGTGACAAAAAGTCGTAAACGTCACTTACGAGTGAAAGACGCGCAATTCGAAGTTACTTATCTTTCACCAGCGACATTTAAGTAGTGAGTTTCCGTCTCTGAAATATATCCATTCGAGAAATACAAACCTTCCTGTCGCCACACCCCAGGTTTTGGTAATTTGAATATCAAATTTCTATACAACGCTTTTCAGATTAGCTGAAATGTACTACTAAATTAGATAAACTTGAATTATATTGTCAGGAGAAGGGAATTTAACTCGCGAGAGCAGAAAATTCGTCAGAGGTGAAAGAGAATTGGAAAACAAGGAACGTAGGGAGAAAATGAGGGCAAATGTGTTTAATACTTAAAATCTTGCTTCACACAGTGAGAGTGTCACTTGGTATAATCTAAAAGAATTAGAAACTTTTTTTGGAATAGTACGAATTTCCTCTTTGGAATTAAATAAACTTCGTTTGCGAATTTATAACATTTTGACGGTTTTTCTCCAGTTTAAAGGAGTAGATTATTAGAAAAATGATGCATACAAAGTAAATCTGAAGCTATCAAAATGATGCAAACAAATAACAACTAGTTTTCAACTATTTCAACATTTTTATGCATTCAGATTTACTGTTTATGTATAATTTTTTGCACAGTGACTATCGATAATTCATCATGCATAAATTATGCATGATTTTTAAAATAATATTCCAAGGTGATCGCTTTAAAATGAATTTTGAATGTAATTCATATGAAGAGGCATGTTTCATGACTGGAATTTTAAATTACAACGCGTCTACCTTGTCACACGTTCTTATATTAGAGTTTAAAGACGCATTGCAAGGAGTAAAAACAAACGGTGTAAATTCTTATATAATCCACTGTCTGCGCATCCTTCTCACTTTTACCAATTTCACGGAGATCTTGTTCCCCGTACCTTGTCGGTGGTTCCATACAAAGAGAATAACCAAAGACTGCCGCTGGTTAATGTAACATTATGTGCAGACGCCTAAAAGAAAACACGGACAGTCTGGCTTCAAGTAAATACGAGAAAATGTACTGCAATTTTCACAACAGTTAGAGTATTTATGAAAGAAAATAATACCGATGAAAATTATATATTTTTTAAGTCTATTATTAAGAGCCTCTAAATTGGAAACCCTTCAACTTGTAATATTCATCATTCGAGTTTTAAAGCTATGCAAGTTTAAAATGCTTCCAGCAAAAAGAAAAATAATTTAAAATAATTATAGTTTTTTATTTTAAAATAGTTATTTTAAATCAAATAATCTTTCGGTACTAAGAAATATTTATATTTGAAAGTATATGGACGGAAAGAAGATTGGAATTTTAAAGACTTACAATTCTAATTAAATTTTAGTAAATAGCAATTGAGATACAATAATTAAATAATTAAGACAATACCATTTTATAAATAAATATAATTTTAAAAGTGAAGTTAGATGAAACTCTAATAAATAGTAATTGAGACATAATAATTAAATAATTAAGACAACGTTTTATAAATAAATATAATTTTTAAAGTGAGGTATTAATATTCAACAAATCTAATTTTATTATTAGAACTTTTCAAGTATCTCAACAATGTTGAGATTATCATAATATTAAAATGGCGTTTTTGTAACTCTCTGTTAAATTCTACTCGTTGAAAGTACACCAAATTTACATTGTTATTTAATAATATTATAGAATAAAGCACTGAAGAGGGCTCATACACGAGGCCGAAGCGTTTGATGACATAATAACTGTATTCATCATTTCCTGACCCCAAAGTCACAAACTCATCGAGTAGAATTATTATAATATATAGAATCTAATAGTATGTATTAAAGATTGAAAAATATTAAGACAGTAAGATATTTTCAAAATTGCTCTTAAATTTCGTTCAGTTCGAAATCTGAACGATACTTGAAATTTATTCGACTCTTTCTAAATCGAAAGATATAAAAAATGAGCCCATATTTATATAAATTTATATAAATTAAATTATATATAATTATATATAAAATTATATATATATAAATTTGTATAAATTACCCCCCTGTCAAAAATTCTTTTGAAAAACTTATTTCAATAACAGAGAATAGGGGAAACCACCCAACAGTAGATAGGGAAAAAATCCATAGCGCTTTAGAGTTTAGTGCGTCAGTTTCCAACAAAACAGAAAGATTTCTGTATTTAAATAAAGCCTGTATTTTCAAATAACTATTGATATAGAAACAAGTATCATTACATGAATTACTCAGCTGCATTAAACATTTTTATTAGACGCTGCCAAAGGCTCGATTTTGACACGTTCATCCATCAGTAGATAACCGTTGGTGATTTTACACCTGGACAAGATAGAATAATTAGATATCGATAATAACAATTTATAATAAGTATACTTTCACTTAAAATTAGTTTGCTAATTAAAAGATAGTTGAAACTATCTTTATTTTATGAAAATTCACAGCAACTAAAATTTTGACACTTTCTCATCTCTCAAATTTCGTGAGGTTGGTACGAGATTCAAGGAAGTTCATAACCCAACCTAGCATATATATATGGTAACAGCGAAAAAGCTCGAACTTTTTGAAACCTAGTGAACAGACACAACTTGTGCAGTTTTTTTCAGAAAATTATTTAAGAGCTATTTAAAACAAATAAATATAAAACTTGAAAACAAGTTTTTCTTTATGAGTTATTTTTATATTAATAAATAAAAAAATAAAAATGATAATTAAATTTATAATATTAAATAAAATAATTAATATACAAATTTAAAGGAAAAAGTATTAGCCGTGA
>JBAGKK010017405.1:0-11661 GCA_037177015.1 Euceroptres primus
TGGAGAGTGCCTATGCATTGCTAATGAATTACATGTTAAAGTAGTCAACTTTGACATTAATTATCTCGGCATTGGTACGGTTGAAAAATCTAAAATTAATTTAGCATATAAATAATAATTCTATTTAAATATAGCTCCTTTAAAAAAAAAAATCTACCAGATATTGATTTTTTTACATACAACCTTAAGAAGGATGTCTGAGCTTAGTAAGTTTTATTAGATTTTGGCAAGTCAGTTGGCGGTAACCTTGTTACTGAAATTGATTCACTTACAGTAATTCTGAGGTTATGTGAAAACGTGGTCCGGCCAGCGAGCATCCTTCTTTTTACCAGAGTTCCTTTCTTTTAGTGTTAAAAGTTTAATAATCCGAGTGCGTAAATTACTTTGGTCATCTTGATAATTTTGTGAGAAAATTGTATAACTTAATGATAGTCTTTCGGTAAATTCCGCGAAGTTTGTTAATTTCTCATTGATTCTAAAAATTTACATTGTAGAGAATCTGCTTTTGAGCCTTCTAAGTCTTGTTCTTAATTTTTCTATTTAATAAACCTTGTTGCCGTTCATGAGGCAAATATATTAAATTGGTCTTTTGCCTGCTGAATTTGAAATGGATTCAGCCTGTAGGAGATAATTATTTTTATTCACATTATTGTATTTTCCAGCATGTTTATGCTACTCTGTACAGTGAAAAATAGATACAATTTTAGAACATGTGCATTACCGGCCAGAATTGTGGGACCGCTTACAAAAATTGTATTAAAAACATGCCTGTCTAAAGGCATATATAGTATTTGATATAGATAGCATTTAAAGTATTTTCGATAAATATAGACCGAGATCGCGCGGGAGAAATACCGGCGTAATTTCTGTTTTTGGCAAATTTTTATTCTTTAACTTCAACTGGCTGCAAGCTTTGGGGAAGTGGCGGAAAAAGTTTTGAAACTCCGCTAAATTAATGTCTGAAATCTCATCTTTAAAATGAGACTAAGAACAATTAAAAACATAAATTGGTTTCCGAGTTAGAAGTTGATTTGTTGAGCGGTGCGCAAGTCAAAAATCGCTCGGTACACAGGCGACCGCAGTCTTTTGTCTATATTTCACATGCGATAACAAAGGACAGAATATCAAACTGCCGCTTAACAAATCAAGTCCTAACTCGAAAACCAATAAAGATTTTTATTTACTTCTCAGTCTCATTTTAAAACTGAGATTTCAGACTTTACTTTAGCATAGTTTCAAATTTGTTTTCCATCACTTCCCTAAAGCATGCAGCGAGTTGAAGTTAAAGAATAAAAATTTGCCAAAAACAGAAATTACGCCTGTGTTTCTCGCCCCCTATCTCGGCCTATATTTATCAAAAAAACTTCAAATACGGGTTATTAGAAGATGGTTTTCTAGAAATCTTTATATCTAAATGATATGAAATAAATCATATATCTTCATTTTTTAATGTGATATTCATCAAGAAAGACCAGTATGTTTTTAATTTTTCTTTTGGTAAGTGGTCCTATAGTCTTAACCGGTAGTGTATTAAAGAAAACAATTAAATAGAACATTGAACAACATCCGTTCTATCCAATGTCAGTGCTCGTCTGCCTTTTCTTGTAAAATTCGAATGAACTGTCATTTTGTGTGTTGAAATTTCAATTTTAATAATATTTTTAAAACGCATATAACCAAACAAAAAATAAGCTTTTTTTAATCTTACCACTTGTATCTTTTGTTGATTGTACAAGTCTCAATTCATCGATATCTGAGGCAACCAAATCATCATTTTTGTTTTTGTAATGTATCATTCTCCATGTCAAATCAAGTGGAATTTGCAAAATTTTTCGATATGATCCTCCCAGCGTGTACTTTCTGAAATCAAAAGTTTTTATTTTATCTTTGCTTCGTATACATTTTATGTGCATTTTTAATTAATTTGAATCCAACGCTTGGCAAGGAATCTGCATACATTTGCCGGACGCATTCTCATCACACTCTGCCCAAAGTATTAACTTGATCTGGCGCTACACGATTGGTTGTATTTACAGTTCTTCAATTAAAAGATAACCATTAAGAATTGCATGTTTCAAATCAAAAAAACAATAGACATAATTTCATTTAAGTTCCTTCGACTTTTATGTAAACATTATTATAGCAATTTTTTCTAAATACAAGATGTTTTTCCAGTTGTTTCGTTAAATGAAACTACAAATAATAAATTCAAAACTAATTCGAAAATCACATTGACAAAATATTAAACAATGCATAGTTTTTCAACATCAGAACAACAAAGTTGAACAATCAAGATCAATTTAGACGATCGAGAGTCCGCGTGAAGCAACGATAAGATGCAACCGACAAACAAGGGCTCAACAATACCGATTAACACAAAATTTATTGTCTAAATCGTGCTCATAATTACTAAAATTTTTACTAATTATACCTTCAATTTTTGCTTACTTTGGGCGCTATATTGGATCAGCGATTTCGAATTTTGAAAATCTGACACCAGATTTTGATTCAGTGACCTCAAATGTTCATTTCACGAAGCAATAGTATATTGTTGAGACGGTCAGAATGACCCTCAATAATTAGACAGTAATTATTATAAAAATAAAAGAAAAAGTAATAGGAAAAACGCATTAAATTAATGAATTATAAGGACACGAGGAATGCATTACATGGTACTGACAATCGAGAGGGTTCTAGAACATTCCAGACGGAAACGACAACTAAATACGCGGGAGAATAAATATTCGGCGGGAGAAAATAGCGCCAAAAAAACCAAAAAGAAAAACCAATAGGATTAGGGTGGCCAAAAAAGACGCCAAAGATTCACAGGCGAAAGAAAAAAGCGCGCGCAAAATCGATCAAAGGGTAGAAGAAAAACCCACCCGATTGGAACAGCAAATCGAAGACCGTGCGAATCAGGAAGTTCTACGCGCCGGAAGTATCGGAGTCGGTAGTAGGGAGGCCAGAGGCCCAAACTATAAAAGCGACCTGCTACCTGATCTCGCTCTCTTACGTTTCGATCCTCCGTCTGAGATGAGGAGCGTTATCCTGTTTTATAAGAGAAATGTTTAAAAGGCTCATGAAGTTTGGTGCGAGAAGGAGCACCTAACTCCTGCTGCTCTTCATTTGAGAACTTTGGAAAACTTATGTCTTGACACCCCTCCTGATAGGCGAGTTTAGGGAAAGTAGGAGTTGTCCAATATAAGATTTTTAACAAACTGCAATTTATTTGAAAATCGAAAACCACGATTTTTAAATAAATTTACATTCTTTGTCGAAATTTTACACCGTTTGTTATTTTCGATCGCAAACAGAATAGTAGGAACGGCATTTAAGTTGATGGTTAGGATAGGAATGCTATGATAGTTAAGAAATTAAGTGGAGCAAAGACATTGCACCTCATCTGCCAATATTTTCTCAATCCCTAGTATTCAGTTAGAAAATATTTGGAAACTGATACCAGGCTGTGTTGATCACGTCAAAGAGCTAGCGCAAGGCAGAAAAGACCCATTTAGACCGTGAACACAACATTGTATTATTTTGTTAATATTCGAAGATAATAAAGAATAATTTTATTGATATTTCCAGGCCCTCAACATTTTAAGGAGCTTTTCTGGAGAGTTCCCGAAATTCTAGAATCACTTAAAACGTTCTCAGATCGAAAGATGGAAATAAAAGTAATAAAGGTTAATATGCAATCATTCTCGCCTCAGTGTTGTCCACAGCCTTAATTGAATTCAGTCTCCACAATCTACAAGACTTAAGGAGGCTGGATGAAATCGATATTTGAGAAAGTAAATTTAAGTATATAGAGTTTGAGTGAATTAAAATCATAATTCTTTTATTAATGCTAACTTAATTTCCTAACACGACTGAGAACAAGGTCAGTAATTGTCCTCAGCATATCGTGATAAAGCCGGTAAAGTACCCCACCACTAATAATGACGTACTTTACTGCTTCAAACCACGCATAGAAATCGAGGAAACCATACTCGTGTTACATAAAACCTTTTTTTTCATATGACTCTGCACTTTGACCGGCTAAAATGAATAAAATGAGTAAAGCTAACAATCACTTTTCAAAATGGACAAAACGAATAATTGGTTAAGAAAGAAATCAACGAAACAAAAGAAGACTCCGTCAAATGAATAAAAAGAATCAACTTCAGAGTTGCAGTTGTCAAAACGTGAGTTTGATCTGTTTTATTCATTTGACGGAGTCTTTGTTGCGTCGTTGATTTCTTAGGTATATCAATAATTCAACGAACTCGAATTTCGCAGAAAAGATAATTCGCTGAAGAACGTTAACTTCAAGCCATACTTCTTTTAGCATGCGGTTATGAACCGTAGGAAAGCCGTGCATTTGCGAAATAGTTTCAATGTCGATAATACAGATGGGTTTTTGAAAGAATAGCGTAACAGATGGAGTTATGAGGATTAATATATTGTAAACGCAAAAGTGAGGCTGTCCTTTTCTATCGTATAGCGTTACTTTTTTTGCGGTCACGTGACAAGAGAGATAGCGCCATATGATAGAATAGAAGAACCTTTCTTTCACGCTAACGTTTCCCGTTCCCGGCCTCATTGTGCTCACAGCTATTTTACTACAAAATGCATCGACATATAGAAATGGACCGCTGGCTGTATACTACATCAAAGTGATGCTAGGAATACAAAGAGACGGAAGAGCAAAAACGTCGAACTGTCATTTTCTATGGAATCTGATTGGCGTGCTCATCTCCCATTCCGTTTCATTAAAAAAAGATGCATTTGTCCTTCAACCAATCACATTCCATAGAAAAGGACAGGTCGACGTTCTCGCTTTTCCCTCTGTTTCCATTTCTGGCATCACATTGATGTAGTTTACAGCCAGCGGTCCATATCTATATGTCGATGACAAAATGTCTAGATTTAAAAACCATTACAATTTAGATACTAGATGGGGATGCGCCATAGAAAAAATATTAACGATTGTATGATCCGATGCACCAGCATCGTTAATTCTGTATTTGGTGTTGTTACTTTCAACTTTCGTCTTTATATTTAAAAAATTTCTCGCACATTACTCTTGTAACTACCTGATGCATGGTCCGGTGGACTGAGATCATCAATTCTGTATTTGTTATTGTTACTTTCAACTTTAGTTTTTAAATCACAATATATTATCCTCATAACGCCATCTGTTGCTTTGTTCTTTCAAAAACCCATCTGCATTATAGACATCGAAACTATTTCGAAAACCCACGCCTCTCTTCAATTTCATAAACACATGCTAAAAGAAGTATGGCTTAAAGTTAACGTTCTTCGTCGAAATTAGAGTTTGTCAAATCGATGATGTACTTATTTCTTAACCGATTAACCGATAATTCATTCTGTTTATTTCATTCGTTTTAGACGACCAAAACGCACAGCCCTAATTTTTCTCTTATTCTCCGTAGTATTAATTCTTCTATTTTATGTTAACTTAATCAGTAATTTTATTCTTGTTTCTAGCGTCGTTACTTTATTTATATGTTACTCGGTTAACTTGATTATGACGTCCTACCTAATGAGTCTGATATTTAAATTAATGAAGTTGATTATATAATTAACGTTCCATAAATGTTCCTCGATTTAGGTTAGACTTATAAGCAAACTAATCAATTTATTTGTTAAAATTACACACTTATGTTGTTTAAGATTTTGTGACTCGACTTTTCATTATTTGACGGCAGTGGCGGTAATCCCTCTTTTCAAGCTGAACTCGTCTCCGATTTCAACCAACAAGTGGGCACTTGCTTTGAGGGTGGCGAGACCGCTAAGAGGGCATGAACCCTAAGATGCTGCCGGTCGCGTGCCAAGTAGCCGGTTGTTTAGTCACAGTCACAACAAATACAAATATAATAGGATAACACAAATGTGTGACCAATAAAGTACAAATCATGCATATTGATTAATAATAGTAATGATAATTATGATAACCGCAGCATCTAATACATGGGGTACAGAGCATACATAATAATAATGGTTACATTAATAATAATAATAATTATTATTATAATAGTCGCGGGGACGCGATATTACCCCCCCCCCCCCCTCAAGTTCGAGCATAGTGGTGGAAGAATTAAGCCATTATGTTCGAATTCTAGGCAGAGAACTACGTTTGAGAGTTAAAAGAAACAAATGCAAATTAACTGGTGTTTAGAGAGATATCACGTTTCTGATTACTCATTCGTGTTGTCGCATGCACAAGTGAAATCAAATCTATTTACAATAATGCGGTGCTTAATTGCTTCATCTAATTCGTCTAGGATAACGGTGTCTGCTTTATCATCAAAGCACTTAGCATACGCGTCCTCTAATTCAGTATTAGAGTATTTCCCTGGATATACTCCGGCGACTTCGGCTGAGCAGGTAACGCAATTATTTGCCCTTCGCGAAATATAAAAAAGTTTAGTATTGCAGAGACGGCAATCCTTTATATCTGGATTTCGAGTAGAAATATGGACTCCCGAGTCATGCGTCAAAAAGGTTCCTTATTCAGCGGCTGTAATTCGATTTTCAAAAACACAGTTGCAGATTATTTTGTCTTCTAATGTACTATAGTGTAGATCTTCCACGTCATCATATTTTACTACGCAATAGTACGTTGCAATTATTTGCAAAACCATTTGGTAACTTCGGATGCAACGCTCTGGTTGTGCGATTTCATCACCTTCGTAGTGCAAAATGTGATGTGAATATGAGTAGTAAATGAAGAAAATTATATAACTAACATGCTAAATCACATGCGATAGACGAATGATGCTACTATGAGTTTAAAATTAATTTCGACGAAGGCTTCTATTTCCAGTGGGTCCCCTGCTTTGATAAATGCTGTGGCCCCTTAAATAAATCTTTTACAGGCGCCCGTCCATTTATAAAGAACTTAATGATAATCATATAATCATATAATCATATCGATTAATAGCATTTAACCCGTTTTATTCACTGAACTTGAAGTCTTCTGTGAGGAGCTGTAGAATTTTTCGAGACGCGTTATGTTGTGCTTCTTTCTTGCTTGGAGCCTTGCTACTTGTACATGAATAAGTTACGACGTTTTTAATTACAGTACACATTTCAATGAAAGTTGGGACTTTTCTAGGGAGCCAAAAGTCCTCCATTTCATATTTAGGAACGGTAAAGTCATATTTTGTACTTAATTCGTTTAACAATTGCATTGGTGAAGAGGCGATAGCGGCATTGATATGTCGAAAAGGCAGTACCATTTTTCTGGAACAAAGATATGAAAATCGGGCTACTGAGAAATAAAAACCATCATTTGCTGTTTAATGATTATGATAAAGTGTAAGTGTAGGGCATAAAGGAAGTTTTGGACGAAGTGTATATAAATACATAGGTCATTATTTCTCAACTGCCCTAACTACAAAAATCGATTAGGCTCAAACTTGGGTAAACTTGGGTAAAGAAAAGATACATATTTTCACAGGTTTAACATGGGAAAATATTATCGCATTGCGCGAAATGCTAACGTCAATGCGAAACAATCAGATCCGCGATGTAACACAAGCTCTTGTGGTATTTCTATTAAAATTAAAATCGAGAAGCTCCAACAAAATAATTGCTACAATTTTTCAATTAGAACGAGAGCAGCTTGTTTCGGACTATTCCGCATCTATCATGAACTCTTTTGGCAAAGATGTCTACCCTCACGATTTGGATTGAACGCTCTCTCTAGACGTGACCTAATTGATTTTCACACTACCGTGGTCTCTAAAATGTTATTCAATTCTGATGACGAGCTAATGTTAATTTGCCACGGTACATATGCTCGCCATCAGAAAATCAGTAATAATGAGTACCAGCGAAAGTCTTACTCGGAACAAAAAAAAAGTTCCATTATGCAAGCCTTTTACGATCTGTACAACAAGCGGATAAGTACTAGACATGGCAGGACCATTTTATGCGAACCAGAATGACGCTGAAATTACAAAAAATCTTATTGAAAATCCACATGGTTTGTGTCAATTAATGAAGGAAGGTTACAAATTCTTCCTTCGTCGTGGTTTTCGAGATGCAAAAGACGTACTGGAGTCAAAGGGCTTTACCGTACTGATGCAAGCGTTAAAGGGTAAGCGATATCAGTTAACTAAAGAATCAAACCAATCCCGTTTCGTCACAAAAATTCGCTGGGCAGTGGAGTCTCTCCATTGAATAATTAAACAAAAATATCAATTACTAGATCATGTAATTGATAACAACTTGCTTTCAAAGGTTGGGTTATATTTCAAAATTGCAGCATTTCTGCACAATCAGTTTAGAAAGGCGTTACAATCAGATGAACAGCTTTTAGAAGAATTTGTCACGATAATGAAACATCAATTTGATGTCGAAAATGCTTTAGCTAATGAAGCTGAAGAGAACGGCTAGTTTCGTAAAAAGCTTATCTTTCAAAGTGTCTCATCCAACGACATTCTTGACTTTCTTGAGATGACGGAAAAAGACCTAAAAATCTTATTTACGGGTTCCTATCAACTCTCACAAGAAGTTTCGTACTTGGCCAAAATGATGAACGATAATAATGGGTCTATCAATTTACAATTTGTGACAGAGCAGGCAAATATTCTAAAGGTATAATCAAGACACATTGGTAGCATATTATATAGATGTTTCATCGATTATAGACCAAACAGTGCGGGTGTTGCAGGCTCTATTATTCAAATCATACTTATTTTATTGAGTCATAAGCTAAAAATTAAGTTTGCCCCCCGTTCTAATGGAATTACATATATAATAGGGGCAAAAATTTATTCTTTATTTTCTTAACCATGAAGTATACCTTTCATCTTGTCCTAAAAAATATATATGGTTACCTTGGATATGAATATATTACAGAAAAAATGAAGGTGTTCTAACAAAAACTTCATTGAAAAAAATTTTTACAATACAATAATTTTTTTACCCCCTTCTCATTAAAGGAATTGAGTGCCAATTTTTTGTATAATTGCCTTAATACCCTGTGCAACATATATTTGAGCCATCTAAATCGGTTCAGCCAATTTTGAGAAAAACAAATTTTCTTATTTTTCAAAATTTATTTTTAACTTTTGTAAAAAATTTTGTTTGAAGTTAACATTTGGGGTAAAGTAGTCTTATAATGGTAGAAACTTACCTCCCAAATATTAACCAAATCCAAGCGGGGGCAGTTCAACCATGCTTACCTGGCTACGACCTTTATTTTTGATTTTGATTTTTGAAGGTTAAATACTTATTTAAAAAAAAAAATGCGTATGGCCAATGAAAAAGGCCTGAAAACCCCTATCGAAATTGAAGAGGTCAAAAATTGATTTTATTGATATTAAAAAAGTTATAAAGCATCAAAACAGAAGGTATCCGTACAGAAATAAAAAATTACACCCCCTCGGTATCGGTAAATATGTGTCCCAATGAAGAATCCCCCCCCCCCCGGAAACTACCATTCCATTTCAAACCTGTAAAAATATGTATCTTTTCTTCAGATAAAGGAAAGTCACCAACTTTGTCGAAAATCGTGGTGTCACATTTAATACTTAAACCTTCAAGTAATTCCGATAACTCTGAATCTTTTACTTTTCTGAAATTCGAATATACACGTAAACGACTTAATTCTTCGTAAAAAACCCACTTTTTATTAAATGTGTTTGACCCACTTTCCCATTCTGAACAGCCGCCGATACTGGGGTTGCGACTCCCTGCACGCAAACACTTTTTTTTTCCCTCCTCGTAAACACTTTTTTTCTGTCTGCCATAACGGCATAACATTTTTTATCCAGGAACTTTGCCGGGAAAATCCCGTTGCCCGCCGTCACCACGTGGAGAGCCCTGGATGCAGACAGTTAGGACAGTCTAAGTAAGAAACTTGATTCATGTGTATGAAAACGTTACATGATAATAACAATAATAATAATAATGAGAAACAAAATAACACAAACATCATAAGTGCGCACCACATTGCGAATCACATTGGTCTGTGGCAATTCTGCGCTTACATGGATCCAAATTCGCCGTCGACTGACGGTTTTTAACACACACTCAAATAGGTGTGTGTCTAAATTCTAATATGTACCAACAGTCAACCAATTCTGAAGTTTTCCAATGCGTGGTACTTGCCGAAAATCGTAAGACCTGCTAAAATTTTCAGTAAATTGTTTACACAAAACAATATGAATCCCGTGACAGAGAAACACAGTGACGAAGATGAAGTGTATTGCATATTAGAGGAAAGTGTGTTGTTCAAATCATACTTATTTTATTGAGTCATACGCTAAAAATTAAGTTGGCCCCCCCATTCTTATGAAATTACTACATATATGTTAGGGGTAAAATTTTTTTCTCTATTTTGCCCTAAAAAATATATGTTGTTACCTTGGATATGAGTATATTATAGAAAAAATGGAGGTGTTTCATCAAAAAGTTCAATAAAAATTTTTTTTACAAAATAACAATAATCTTTTTTACCCCCTTCTCATTAAAGGAATGGAGTGTTAATTTTTTTTGTATTTGCTTTAATACCCTGTACAACATATATTTGGGCCATCTAAATCGGTTCCGCCAATTTGGAAAAAAACGAATTTTTTTATTTTTCAAAATTTCTTTATAATCTTTGTAAACATGTTTTTTTGAAGTTGACACTTAGGGCAAATTAGTCTTATAATGGTAGAAACTTACCTCCCAAATATAAACCAAATCCAAATGGGGGCAGTTCAACCATGTTTACCCGGCTACGGCATTTGACTTTTTTCGAATTTGGGGTATTTTTTTCCTTTTCTCTTTTTCTAGAAAGAAAGCTTAGCTTGTCGTCTTTAAGCATCTACAGCAGGCCTCATCAGCGAGGAGAAATTTCAGGGTTTTTTCTCAAACGTTAGATGTGGTACTTCCACCTCTACGACACCTCTCTCAGCACGGAAAAGTTCGGGTGGTGGTAGTTTCTGCTTACTCTCGTGACGTATATATTCGAGATTCCAGTACCTAAGTGAGACATCTCTACCAGGGTGTTTTCGGGGAGATTTGTGGAGTTTATAAATTCTGTAATTATTATTATAAATGAAACTCATCGCCGATATCAGGACCATCAGCACCATCATTATCACCAACATCATTTTCCAGCTCACTCAATTCATTGACAAATGAAGGCAGTTCGTCATTCACTGCAGATTCGAAAATATGTGATTCTTTAGAAATAAAAAACCAAAGTCTAGCAGCATCGTATGCAGTTTCTTTCAAAATAAGACGACACAAAGGATCCTTCACTCAAAGTACACTTATAAAAAAAAAAAATTACTCGATGATTACACAGCCACACAAAAAAAAGTCTGGTACTTTTGACGAGACACATGTATTCCTATGTGTTTTGAGACCCTGAATTCGAATCTGAGGTCAAAATAGCACCTTTCACGATTGGTTTTCGACATGACCTCAAAAAACCGTACTTTGGAGTATATGCTGGAAAAACATTTTTTTTACGGGTTTCAAGCTGCTGATTCCAAAAATAGAGCCAGATTAGTTATATAACTGACAATTTTATGACATAACCGCAAAAAAATTCTTACAGCAGCAACAGCCAGCTTTGCATTTTTATGGATTTTGAGCCGCAGAACCCAGTTTTTAAGTCAAATCTGCATAGTAACGAACAAATCTGTTACA